>CAAKHC010019277.1:3726-17032 GCA_901007825.1 Macroramphosus scolopax | reverse complement strand
TCTCTTAAATTAGTGAACTTTGTTTGCATTCCAATGATAAATAGAAGCTTTGACGATGATCAGAGAGGCAAGAAGAACCACTTAACGTGTCTAAGTGAGGTGTTGAGACGCCACAAGCCGACAGAACAGCTTCAATATTTATTGGCGTACATGCTACAAGTCTCTCACAAGATATTCCCGTATTAGGCGTTTTGATGATGATGAGTGTTGTCAAATACTTCACTTTAAAGTCTCCCAGAGTTCAACTGCGGGTTGTGATTCACATTTGATTCACTTCATTTTCATGCTCATCAAACTGAACAGGGACTCCCTGTTTCTCCACTCATGTTTCCAGGTTCTCTCTAATCAGCCTTCCGTTAGGCGCTGACCTCTCTGTGTCTGGGAAATATGCTCAGAATACGAAAACTTCATCTGAATTTGAAGATATGGAGACTTCCATATGTGTTTTTACAACACAGAAATAATCCCCAAGGAAAGACCAGTAAACCATCATGGCAGCAGTATTAAGTGTACAGGGTCTGTAATGGATTGGCTTCAACATGAAGAGCTCTGCCTCCTCACACACACAATGCTACATGCTTTTCTCAGATTAATATGTGTGTTATTACCATTATTATTTGTTGTACTCGTAGTACTGGTTGTAGTATTACTGGTAGTCGTCACATTGCTCGTTAGCTGCAGTAGCACAGGAGGGTTTGTGACAGTGTTGACTGTGACTGCTCTGTTAAGTCTGTTTCTTATTCATATTCCTTCTTTATTGGCACAGACAGGATCCATCTTCAGCTTTATTAACAGAAAATACTGTTGTACTCTCCTGACAGTCGAACATCCTTCTCCCCGCCTTGCTGTGGGTCATCAGCATCCAGATCTCAGGTAATGAGGACGTCCGGTTTCATGGAGGTCGGCAGCTGGAGGACACACCTGCTCCTGCACCACCACCCTTTCTTCCTCCACCTTAATGTCATGTTGCCAAGGGAGACGACCACGTACTAAACCACAGAGCGAAGTCTTGTGAGGATGCATATCTTTATATGGTACTTAAGCTCCCGAATACTTACAGGAACACGTTCCAGTTACGTTGTCTGTGAAAAGATCAAAAATATCTTCTGTCTTTTCTTGGTTCATTATAGATCTGTATATTATATATTAAAGTAAGATGAAATAGGTATTTAGATCAGATTCCTCTCGGTGTCCATATTTCTGCTCAACTCATCTCTGAAACATTGTGCAGCATACTGAGGTGTCTTTGACCAATTTACTCGTGGTTACTCTCCATCTGAACTTCTGCAGGTGTTGGTGAGAGATGCTTGTGTCCTATTCTGAAACAGATACACAGAGAGGCCGACAGGAGGTGGTATAACATTTATTATAGGATGGCCTAAACACAGAATAACATGAACACATGCCTAACATGCCATGCTGGAGGAGCTTTCCAAAGGCCAGTGTTACATGACAAGCGACAAGATAAATCCACGATATCATAGTAATAGAGATTAGAGATTACTTCCAGGACAGACAGACGATGGACATGTTTCAGATGAAGATGGGAGTTAAGGCGTAGGTCTAGAAAGGTTTGGTCTTTATCCACGTTGTCCTCTAAAATGCTACGAGGTGCAACAGATAGTTGCCCCTGGTTTGATTAGACTAAGCGAGTTAAGAAATTATATCGTGGCCACAAAATACGATGGCCAAAATAATGAGTACAAATGATTTGAGAGGTAATAGATGTAAAATGCTGCCTACGGCTACATTTATGTTTGTCTTGCAAAAGTTATTTCTGTGTTTTTATTTACATTTCTACTTGTGAAAGATATGAAGGTAAAAAATCAAAAAAAAGAAAAGAATCATACAACGGAACACTGGACACGTATGAAGTTCACATCTTCTACAGGCTACAAAGAACAAACAGGCTTCAACTTGAATGCATAATAGAATATCCCATCAGTACTTGAATGTGTCTGACTTGTATAAACAACGCTAGCCTATGAATGACCTCTTCTTTATTTAGAAAAGGCACTGTGTCCACAAAATCATCCGATAAAAGGAGCGTTACAAAGAATATAATACCAAGTTACTAACCACTGGATATTGAAATGACATCTGCAGTCTGAAACACACAGAAACTGTGGCATCGTATAAGTAGAGTGATTACCTCGAAGGGGACGGCTCTATGTTCTCATTCTGGGACTCCACTAGTGTAGATCTTTGCAAGATTCACAGTTAAAAAAATCATTGTATACCTTCCCTTTCTAAAGCCTCTCTGTATGGAACCAGCTGTGGTAGCTTCTGTTCCTATAAGCTCTCCGCTTTCTTCTCTTTGGACAACATGTGGAAGCCTGACATGAGCTTGTCATGACAGTAGATAAAAAAAAAAGAAGAGAAATTGGAAACCGAAGGTGTTTTTTCCACCGCAGGAACACGGACGTTCTGTTTCTTAATTCAACAAAGTAACTTTGCGATGTGATTAAAATTCAGAGTTTGTCAAAACAACAACAAGAAGCATGTTGATATGTAGTTGATGTCATTTTGCCTCGCAGTGAATTTAGGTTTCGGTTGAAGCTGTCACACAATTATTAAGTCAACTCGTCAGTCCGGTCTGAACCAATAACCTGCAGTGTTTGTTTTATTTTATATCCTGGATTCTTATTCCTCTGCAGAAAACGTCCCTGAAAAGCAGCCTGACAGAGGCAGGTCCTGCAGTGGAAGACCACCTTCAGTGTCCCAAACAGTCTGAAAGCCTGCAAGTTTATCTTATTATATGAAACTCTGGCCATGTTTATAAAAATCACATTAATACAGAAACTAATTTAGTGGGCAGTTTCTGCAAAATGTAATAGCGTTCCCAGAACAGTAATCGAGTGTCTCTAGTTTAAAAAAATAACAAAGCTTCATGACTACATGTGACAGGAGCAGCCAGTCAGTTTCTGTCTGAGTGAAGATCAGAACTGTGTGTTAAACTGACTGACGTGTGTCAGCTATCCACAATCAGAAGTTCTACATCCGGTTTAGAATGACTGATGAGGTTTTCACTCGTCATTGAACACTTTGAAATGTTTATTTTCAAGATGATGAAGGTCACACGTGCAGCGATCGATTAGTGATATCACTGTGGTTGCAACAAGCCAGGCAGTGTTGTCACTGATATTTGAAACTGTAAAATAGTTGCAGGAACAGATAAAGTTGTAACATTCTCGTGTTAAACACAAGTTGAGTGAATTCACAAGCCGCACACCTTGTTTATTTCACACGAAATAAAAGAAACGAGTGCGCTCAGACTGCAACAGAAGGGCATCCTTCAACCCACAGGAGCTAAAGACTTTTAAGCCAGAACAGATGTAGTTCGGGATCACAACTCAATCTGAAAACATCACAAACACACAGGGAACTAATAGAACGGGTGTTCAAAAGGATGAACTAGAGAGGAGAGAAAATGAAAATGTATTAAAGCTCAGACCCTGAGCGTCCACTAGTGCTACAGGAGGGTAATAGAATGGTTGGTAAGCCTGGCAAGTGTCCAGGATCTATTAAGGCTATCTTTGCTAAGTATGGCTTTGTGTTATACATTTGCGTACATTAAATCTGCCTACGTGTACAAATACATGATCAAAGTGTGGCATTGTCACTTCTGTTAGTATTAGTAGATATGAGGAACAATACTTAAACATCACCCATCTATATAACAGTGATATATACTCTGACATAAATCCAAGCACAGCCAAACCACTGTCCTAAAGGTTTGGGCACTTGAGTGGTTAACAGGCACTGCACATCAGAACAAGAAGACAGGAAACGCGACAGCACACCACGAGCGAAAAAAAGGGATTCATATGAGTGACTCAAATGTGATTGTTACGTAGGAGCAGGCTCACTCGCTCTGCTCCAAGGTGAATCTACTTTATAAGACCTGACAGAGAAGAGGTGCACTCCAAACATCAGGCGTTAAGAAATTTAAACAGGTCTGGAGAGGAGAACAATAGGCCTCATTCACCAAACGTTCTTAAGAATACATTTCTTTAAGCCTACAAAGTGTTTACAAAGATACTGGGATTTGTTCTTAGGAGAGAACAGAATCTACCGACAGTGACGAGCTCTCTTCCTCTTGATTTTAAGAGGATCGGCGCAGCGGTGAGCTACGCTAATTAGGAACAACTGGCGCATGCACTGTCAAAAGAACAAATTTAGGGTAAGAAAAATGTAAACAGATCGTGGTGAATGAGCCTGATATGATTTGTTCTCCCTTCAAACACGGACTGTTGAAGGCATGTTTGTTTTCCATAAAAAACCCACAGATCTCAACTTTGGATGACTTGTTGAACTGAACAGGACAGCAGCATCAAATTGTGGCTGGCTAGTGCAGAGTGAGGAGGATCGGTGTCTAAAGCAAGAACTAAAAACAACACATACAGCCTGGTTCATACAGTCCCAGCTTTTCTTGAGAAAATTAAAAACCTCTTAAAAATATAAAAAGAAACTCTGTTGGTGTTTCTGGTCAAAGGCAGTTGCATAAGGGGTCAGACGCTGGAAAAACTGTTTTGTTGAGGCAGATATACGTTGAAAGATTGAGAGTGTGATTCCTCACATGGTTGTTTGGCACTGTGGGTTGGTCATCTTCTGAAGAAGAGGGATCTGTGGGATCGGACGAGAAGGATTAAGTGTTGTTAATGGACAACAGACAGTGATGAACATCAGAGCCTCGCACAGTGCCGTCATTAGAGATGACGGCTACTCCTCACCGCAGCTATGTTGCACGTTGGAATTAAATCTTAAACAAATAGAAAATGCAGATGGCTGCTGTCGAGTGATGACTGCGATGAGTTTACAGTCTTTATGATTTTACCGTATTCTTTTCATTTCCATCACAGGTCCGTCAGTGTGGCGAGGCAAGCGACTATATTGTGTCAAAGCAAAACCTTTACGAGGGTCGTCAGCGCCTCCTGGTGGCCAATACTGGCTACTGAAGCAGCCATGAAGATTCTTTGAGAGAAAATCTAAAAAGTGTATTAAGGCCAGTTTGTCTTTTAACAAGTATTGTGTTACTAGAATGTGTAGAACATTTACTCAAACACATTGGCTAGTATATTCATTAAAGAATTTGTATCAGTGATGAGTGGACCTGGATTTGGGTTATTAAAGTACAGCAGCTTCTCATTCTAAGTGTCTCTGGCTGAAAGTCAAACACAGTCGATGTGATGAGCGTGTCAGATCCAGCAGACACAGCGAGATGCTGCATACGTTTGGAGTTGTGTTTGTGTTCACCTGATGAATGAGAGTCCAGTATTCATTCTATAATTAAGCAATGCTCGGTTCAGCACTCAGCTCCTAAATGCTCCACTAAGTTCATCAGCTGGTACAGAGCAGAGTCGGGAAAAATGGTGGAATATACAATGCAATGGGAGAAACATGTCAACATGTTGACTTGGTGGGTGGTTGTCCAGGGTGCAGCAATAATGTTTTACCTCCACTAAAAATCTCATCTCTGACAAATATACAGATCACCAGTAGTATTGTTTGTATCCCATTTTGGTTCAAGGAGATTAAACACCCAAATGTTTCAGCAAACACAAGCCAAACATATCGGATCCAGGAGATACCACATAAAAAATAACCATGAAGATTCACAGGGGGAGTCCGATTAATATATGCCACACTCACCTTGGTCAGATCCACTCCAGTGAGGGCATGGACAGACACTGGAAGTTCAGCTAACAGACGGTTCACCTCCCCGGTCACGCGGCTGCCTTCGCCACTCAGGATCACAATCTCATTGGTCCTTGACAGTGGAGCAGCCACCTTACTGGCAATCTAATGAAGCACAGGGAGCTCTTACAATCCATGCATTGGAAGTTTTGACATGATCTAAAGAAGAATTCATTCATTCTGTTTCTGCAGAAAGAGTTTTTGGTTTTTGGTCTGATAACCCAAACGATTGGTACCTAAGCCATATAGTCTACTATAAGCCATCGGTCTTTGATGGATATCTCTGGGCGGTGGTCATGCTAATGCTTTAGCAAACTCTCTGTTACTCCATTGTAGGTAACAGCTTCAATCTAAAGACGAGAAACTGAGTACTTGTTGCATCTGTGAGGCAGTAGAGTTTGTTCATTATTAACGCTGTACACGTAAGTCTGCCACACAACACAAGGAAACACTATTTGTCAGTGATGACATTGCAGGTTGTTTCTCTTCCCTCGGGAATTCTTGTTTACAGGCTACAAGTCACCCCAGACAGCTGCAGGCTGTGTTAATGCAGATGATTCATAACTGACATAAGAGAAGCTGAAGACGCTGAAGAATAAAACTCCATGCTAACTACAGAATATTGAACAGGTATTTTAATAATGCACACCACCTAAGATTATTATTTAACTGTTAACATTCACAAAAATATCAGAGACGACCATGTTGTCATTCCACTCGTGGTGACGGGGAGATCAATGGAACAATTCCATTAATGTTGGGTAATTCTTTTAAAACCTGTTGTGTAAAAACATGTGCCACTGACCTTAGGCAGAGCTTCTAGGACCAAAGCGGTCTTGGCTGCCTCGCCGTACTGCAGGTAGGCTTCAGCCTTCAGCCTCATCTTCTCGGCCTCCGCTTTGCCCACTGCTTCGATGGAAGCGGCCTCTGCTTCACCAATGAAGCGGATCTTCTCAGCCTCCGCCTGCGCTGTCAGCACCTTCTTTATCCTGGTGGAGGGACAGACAGAGACTCTTAACTCACAGTTTATGTACATAAGCAGTCAGCAATGTCTCTTGTGCAGGATCTCGAACATCAACTTCAGACAACAGTTGTTGGATAGATTTAGAAAGTCAAACATTTTAAAACATTTAAATGTATTAATCAGCTCCAGATTGTTGAAAGAGACCACATCAGGCATGTGTTAGCCTGCTTGCATTGGCTCCCTGTATGTTGTAGGACTGATGTTGGATCTCATTGTTGACTTCATGGCCTTTCTCCAAGCTACGTGTCTGAACAAGAGTCAGAACATAGTCAAAGATCCTCATACTTAGGTTTTTTTTATATGTTCTTTAAGACTGTTCTTGGCTAATAGAACAAGGGTGACAGAGAATTCTCTGTCAGAGCCCCGGAGCTC
The DNA here is from genome assembly GCA_901007825.1 of Macroramphosus scolopax. NCBI lineage: Eukaryota > Metazoa > Chordata > Actinopteri > Syngnathiformes > Centriscidae > Macroramphosus > Macroramphosus scolopax. The sequence goes on along the minus strand of CAAKHC010019277.1, from coordinate 9,939 downwards.
TGAACGAGCTGCCCGAGGAAACGAGGTCGGCAAAGCCTGAGTTCTTTAAATCTCTTCTTTCCTAATTGTATTGAGTCTTTTCCATGACGAGAAAGTTGTTGGATCCATTTGCTTGTTTATTTATATGATTTGTTAAAATCTGGATCTGCTTTCGTCTTTATGACCTGTTTCTGTTCTGATGTGTTTGTTTAAGTTTTAGTGTGAAGCCCTTTGTAATGGGGGTAATTAAAAAAGTACTCCACAATTTAAGATTAGTATGAACAAATAATAGTGAGAGAGGTTTCCTGTGATGTGCAGGGAGGGCTGATCTATGTGGGACACACTCACTTCTGTCCCTCAGCCAGCTGCTGCATCTTGTAGGCTTCGGCCTCGGCGGGTCTCTTCACAGTGGCGATGAGCTCCTTTTCCGTTCGGACGATTTCCTTCTCTTCGATGGTGATCTGCTTCTTCCTCTGAACCACCTCGATTTCTATTTCCTCCAGACGGATCTTCTGCTGCTCTTTGGCTGCCTGCAGCACATACGCCAGCTCGGCTTCTGCTTTCTAGAAAGGCACAAGTATATATTTAATTGTTGCAAGCACTTTTAGTCTAATCTCAATCTAATCTCCTCAACTCAATACCTTTGTGTTCACTTCCTGGTTGAAGGAAGCTTTCTGCATTTCCAGCTCTCGCTTAGAGTCAGCCATTTTTGTGTCAGCTTGGAACTTAATATCCATCATTTCTTTCTTGCACTCAGCTTCCTGTAAACGACATCGAGCAACACACTGGAGTGAGTTTGTGGGTTTCCTTATGTGAAATTCATTTGCCAGCAGCTATTAGCAATCAGTTGCCAGGTGTTTCCTACACAATTTCCTCTTCAAGCTCCTCTTACCCTGATGCCAGCGTCTCTCTCTGCCTCTGCCACTCCGATGTCTGCATCCCTTTGTACTGCAGCTGTCTGCGTTTTGCCCAGTGAGCTAAGGTACTCCACTTTATCGTACACATCCTGTTCGAAAGAAAACAAATATGGAGGTGTAGTATGGGCAGCAATTAACCACACAAACCAAGACTAGGAACAGGAAACCAATATTCCCTCAGCCATTCAAACGTTAATGATGGAGGAAGAAAACGTTCAAATGTCTCATACCTTGATGGTGAAGCTGAGGATCTCGATGCCCATGCGTCCAACGTCAGGCGCCGCCACCTCTCGCACCAAGCCGGCAAATTTGTCTCTGTCTTGGTAAATCTGCTCAACCGTTAAGGTGCCTATAGTGTGGGAACAGTTGTTAAAACCTTTCTGAGCTAAAGTGTTACTTTGAGCCCATTTATAATGATGATTAAAGTACCTCCAACACGGTCAGATGTATTCATGCTTATCTTCTTAGCATGATACAAAAGCATCAGCAATGAATTTGAATATGCAGTAGCAGCACCTAACATATGATCTGCTTGTTAATTTGTGGGGTAACTGTAGCTCCGTCGTACTCGCCTCCCAGAGATCAAATTACCCCTCTTTCTTGTCTGTGAGTGAACCTGACTGTTTTGACTTTGTTGTTGTGCAAGCTGATATCTATCTGTGCATCTCCATCTCACAGTAATACACACCTGTTGAGCACAATATGTACTAGAGATCAATTACATTCTACAGAATGGAAACCGTGGTTGGGCCTGCTGTGCTGGGAAACCGGCTCATCGGCACAATGTTAACTCTCGCCCACAAAGCATTCTGGTAAAACTGCTTCATACAGAAACCACAGATTAGACTACAGTGTGTTTGTTACCTCAGATAACAGAAGCGAATCTACAGAAAGCGAAAGGGATTATGTTGTGATGCTACATGTTTGGACTCAAGCTGTTGCAAAAAATAAAATAAGAGTTAAAGGAAGAGAAGATATCTCATCTACATTTCCTTTAGTGTAAATGTGTTTGGGATGCCCACCTTTTATTAGAATAATAACAAAGCAAGCAGTGACAATGCAAAGGAGAGAAGCTACCCACCCAAGATGGCGCGTAAGTGACCCTCAAGGGTCTGCAGGATGACACTCTTGATCTCAACGACTGACTTCCCGAGGAACTGCTCGCAGGCGTAACCAAGCAGCTCATTTTCTGTCATCACCTTTACCTGGTGTCAGCATGGACAAACATCGTCAGCTGAACACACATCCACAGATGCAGGCACAACACACATACAAATACAGGCAAACGGGTAGGACTACCAGTAAAACAGGATAAGCTCTCAAAACTATCAACAAAAACAGCTGACTAGCTGATCATTGCTTTCTGTTCACTGACACACCATCAGAAAATGATAGGAAATAGATGACAGCACAAGAGAAAACACAACTTTTATAATAAAGCATGAACACATTGATCACATTAAAACAATGTGATCAATGTGGGGGTAAAAACTACATGCAAAAACTCTGGTCACTGGTTACTGCAATAATCTGCCTCAAGTCTTGTTTACACGTGAGAAAGGACTATGAACATGTTGTAACAGTAACAGCCAGGCGCTGGACAATAGTGCTTTGTGAACTCAGGCTCTTCACTGTAATGTTAACAATAATAAAGTAATAAAGTAACATACAGTAACATGCACTGTTCAGGGTTTGGAAAACACTCGCAGAACATGTCATGTCTTATATTCCAGTTACGTCTCTGGGTTTTACTTCCATAAACCATGCTAGCAATCCATGTACACAAGAAGAGAGCAAGAATATGGAAGTATCTTAAGGATTATGTGTTTGTATGTATATTGGCTGTATTCACATGGTACCAGTGCCAGTGTACTTTTCCTCTGATCAGTGTGAACAGATGGAGACATGAATTTAACTTCAGCTCCAAGGATGTGACTGGGATCAACTGCATTGCCAGTTAAGTTCTACATTTGAGTAGTAATTACATGGAAGAGGATCCAGGAACTGTAATGCAGCGCCAATCACAAATCAGAAATCTAGTTTTCTCTTGTGCCATCAAATAACATCAAACAGTACAATTCAATATTGGAGCATGTAAATCAGTGCGATTGTTTACGATAAAATAAAATAAATGGAAAAAATAATACAGCAATGACCTGAAGTTTAGAGAATCAACAGATAAGAAATCAAAAATAATGTTAGAGGGTTTGGGTTGAAGTTGCACTCCACTGGAGCTGTGAAAAGTAAAGAGAGTGAGCTGGGTCCTTAGGCGAGAGGTCACACAGCATTTTACTTGCAACATGCACACCAGTATTTGGGGCAAAACAATGTGAAGGAAGATGGACGTCATTCAAAGGAAAAATGTCTGAAAACAGAAAATGCTGCAAGCCAGACAACCACACAGCAGGCCAACTCAAGCAGACAGCAGGGGGAGCTGTACTGGGGCCCGGACCAGAAAAAGCACTTGAGTGCAATGGTAAACTGTTGTCTGCATCCCCCACCCCCCTCATGACACCACCCTTCCTCCTGCCAACATCTCCTTTATGATACAAGACAGAAAAACACAGGAAATCTAATAGGAATGGTGTATAAAGTTATCATGAAAACTATTTCCTTATTTCCTTCCTCAAAGATAAGAAGATCTTTTGTTTTAATGCGAGTATGTTTTTAAGCCTTTACATAATTGTAGTTTTATGACCGACTACCAATGTGGGTGATTATATGCAGTAAGCGCGACAAAGTAACGTCCTGGATAACCTTTCCTGCTCTGGTTTCCCATAAGTTAAGTGGGTGGGAGCTTCCCTCTGAGTCTAAACATGTGTCACTATAACTCCAGGTCCTACCACTCCTGTTGCCATGGCACACAGGGCCTACAATGACTTTGACACTGGGTGGACCAATCAGATAATGACATGGTGAAGCTCTCTGTAAAGTGAACTGTGAGAGAGGGAGGGATTATTCCAAACAGGGGGCTCATTGTCAGCATGCATGTGGGGAAACACAGAGAGGAACACTGCCCTGAATGGGGCCAAAAAACAGGAAGGATAATGAGGTTTCTCTCTCTCAAACACAGAAACACATGCAGACCAAGAAATGTGAAATGAAAAAAAAGCCAAATGTGTGAACTATAGAGCGTCGTGGAATAATATCACTACAGGTTGTTAAGGAGAAAATCCACCATAAAAACATACACCTGTTTAGGACTTAGTAGAGTCCCACCAGTACTGGACTTTTGAGGCTAAAGCGACACCATTTGGGAGTGAAGAATATATCATCAAAACGAAATTAAAAGATCTCATTATGCAAAACAGCCCAATTTAGAATGTGATATTTATCATATATATGTATTACTTCAATGACATGTGCAATTGAGCACCGTTTAAATATTGTCGTAGTAGAGGTAATGAACATGTACGCAGTTATAAGTATACCTCGGTAACGCCAATACAGTTAGTTCACGATAATATAGTTAATATTAATATAGTTGACAATTTGAAGAACTAAAAAGTGCTATAAATATAGAATATCATTACTGTAGTGTACTGTACTCTACTGTTTAGTGAGTATGTTGCATTGTGGGAGGACGGTTACCAAAACAGTATATGATATATGGATATAAAGTGAATTTTATCTTAAGGTGGATTTTCTCCCTGCTAGATCTTAAAGAGGTCAACGAAACCAAAAAGCAGACACACAGACCCCCTCTGCTGTCACACTAGGACCAAACTCAGATGGAAAATGACACTGCATCATCAAAATGCAAAGAGCTGCACCGGTGTTTGTGTGCTGCTACAGACACTAGGGGGAAGGTTAACCTCAACCCAACCACTATGGCTTATACTGCAAATAACTGCAGTGTTTACTGCTGAGACAGGATTTTAGAATTCAGGATCATGTGAGCAAAATGTTTCTCCTGTGTCTCAACTCAATTGAAGAAGCGCTACAAGGTACATGCGAGAAGATATTCTCCCTGGAATGCCAATTAAGTGGTTTTTCGTTGAATTGAATAAGGAGGCTGCATTTTTCGACATAGTGTTACTTTCAATCTGACTCCAGGCTTGGTCTGAACCATTCAACTAGGTTTGCTACGTCCAGCTATGAGAATAAAACATGCAGACATTGGTTTGACTCAGCATTTCCATGTACATTCAGTCTAAATCTACAGGTGAAAACAGGTGTGTATCTTCACTTGAGCCCTCTGTAGGAAATGTGCCCCTTGATGTTATCATGGGATGTTGTCAGAGAAAAGGAGGTTGGGGGAATGTGAGGGGATGTAGAGTCTGAACTGGCATTCCCAGGAAAGGTGTGGTGATTTACCTGAGCCACCCCAGTGACAGTAATAGCTACACCCTCCGCTGTCTCTACATCCTCACACTTGGGCTGCAGGGTCATAATCTCAAGCGTTATCCTGTGAAGAATGTGGAAAAATATAAAATAAAAATTGACATGTTCGGAGGGAAAGCAAATGGTGGGAAAGGCCGGAACACAAGAAAAAGAACAGGACAAAGTGAAACCATTCACCCAAGGACTCAGATCACTAACAACGGAGTAAAATGAGATGCTCTCCACAACTGATCTTAAGATTAGTTTGTCTGAAATATTTTTAAATGCAGTTATTAAGCAACTGAATTTGTATCTTGGATTTCATAAATCCTCTTTTTAGCCATTCCAATAGCATTCATTTGGTGACCCCGTTGTCATCAAGTGACTCAGAGTGCAGCTTTACAGCAAAGTTAGTGACTGCTGGTTGTCTCCCTTCCACTGCAGAGGAAAAAAGCCATGAAGATGAAGAAACATACACAAAGACGTTAGCTTATTAGTTGAACCATCATCTTCCTGAGTTTTCTTATGGCCGCTTCTGTTTTTGGAGGTCTTTTGAGTTGCATTACCTGAGCCACCCCTGTCACATCCAAGGGAACACCCTCCGAGGTTTCGATATTCTCACAGCGACAGAGGATGGTCATAACCTCCAGAGACATTCTACGCAGGCAGGCAGGCAGGCAGGAATAGCAGAGGCAGAACAGTAAGTTGGACAACAGCTGTTAGGAATGTTAGTAGCCCAAGGTCAAGAGGAAGAAGCAACAGGGAGGGGAGAAAGACATAACCTGACCTCCTGGTACACTGGTTATTACCCCGAAGGCTGTTTCATTTATCTGTTGCTGGTGAAACATCTTACAAAACCAGAATCGTTTCAGCTAAACGACACATTCTCTTGTCTGTCAGTAAACAAACTTGAACAAAGGGCAAGAAATCCATAAATTAAACCTCAGTCAGTGTTGACAAGATTCTTGATCGCAGTGACTCTCCAAGATTACAT
>CAAKHC010019276.1:0-29642 GCA_901007825.1 Macroramphosus scolopax | reverse complement strand
ACAGAGATGAAAATCCAAAAATGAAGTACAACTACTATAAAGTGAAATGTTCACATCATGCAGTGAATTATTTCACTGAAAAATGAAATATATTATGCATGTTTCCAATCCCATTAAATAAATCTGTAAATACAGATTCCATGATGTCAGCTTTGTGGATAATGATGAAATCACCATTATCATATGCTTGTTGCAGAGACCAATGTGAAAGGCATATCTAACTCCTCTTACTTTCTGCACAAGGTCAGCGTTGCCATGGCGACAGTCTGATGGCTAGTTTTGCCTCCTTATTCCTTATCTATTTTTCATTCCTCTCCCTTCATATCTTCAATCTCTCTGTTTGAAGACCCCTCATGACCGTTGTGGTTCTCTACCTCCTTCACCCACCAACAGCTCTTCACTTGTTATCCCTGCCTCTCCGTTTTTCCGTCTTTGAAAGAACAAATGAAAAAATGAAAGCGTAACCAGACTCAAGGAGAGGTGAAGTTTTTATGGTCTATAAATGATGCAAGAACAAAGTGTCGGGTTTTCTTCTGCAAATATGTGACAGGGGTTGCTTTAATATCAAAAGCCTTTAGGCACAGGGCGAGTAAAAAAGTGTATATGAGCTTTCCTCTGTTAGTCTGCAAATGAACTGCTGATACAGATTAATGAGCTATGGCCCATCACCCCTTATTTTGTTGCAGGTTCCTAGCTGCTTCACTGACTTTGTTAGCCCTGTCTGCGTTAGTCGGACAGGGTCACACTACATTATAAAGCAGCCTCATTTGCCTCTTTATCTGTACTAACAGATGGACTATCAGCACATGAGCTTTTGTGACCCTGGGGTGATGACAAGGTAATGCGACGCTGTGTGGACGTAGATCATCACTAGGTTAACAGGCAGGCTACAGACTGCAGCCTTATGCTCCCCTTCATTTTCTCAAGCAATATTCTGCTGCCGTGCGGCACATGCCGCTGGATAAAGTGAGACAAATGAGAGATGACGAGGGGTGAGGAACGTGCCTGAACTAAGCGACAGACACATTTAAAGAAGGAAAAAGAGAATGGGGGAGAACAGAATTTTTTTTTTTTTTAAAGATGCACTAGTAGAAGAAAACAGTTAGTTAAGAATAATGTAAATAATAGCTAGAGGTAGTAGAGAGAGCAAGAAGCTTATTATTGATTAGAATTAAATATGTTTATATATATTTGCAGGAGGGAAATACACATTTGGCAGATTTGCTCCTCAAACCTGCTGGTTTCACTGACGTTCTCTAGACATTGTCACCAAACGATCTAATTTGTGTTGAATGGCCGGGAGAATGTGATGGCTATGAAAATAAACGTGTTCTCTTTCATAGACGAGTCCCAGTTATGGACATCGGTATACCGAACAACGAGCAAATAAATGCATATGAAACCTAAAACGACATCTTTCCACAGCAGATATTATATAGATATAAGGCCAATTGCTCTGGTGTGTGCACATGAGCTGCGTTTGTTACATTCCACATCAACCTTTAGTGAACCATTCTTTTCCTTGTGCATTATTACAGAGAGAGAGAGAGACTGAGAGAGACAGAGAGAAATAAAATTAGCTCAAAAGCTATCACAAGTTGTTTTTCTTCATTTAGCCACTAGACATACTTTTTAATAAATAATCTTTGTTTTTGTAAAGACACTTGATAAAGTATCATTTGTGGTCCCTTTGCCAAATGCTGATTTATCGCTGTTGTCGACATCATCTCTGTCAAGTTAATGATATTTTGTTTAATTTCATCTTCATGTCTTGGTCCATTGTATTCCAAATATGAAACTGCTGATGTTGGATGTTTTGTGAAATGCAAGATCAGATTTGGGTCTCTTGTACATTGTCTTTTGAGCAGGCTTGAATCAGTAAAGGTTCCTGTGTGGCTGAGCTGTGCATGGCACTGAGAATAGGAGGGTGATGGTAAGTGCTCTTGTAGGTGTTGTAGTGATTGTAGTGCTCCAGTGGCGGGAGCGAGAGGTGTCTCTCCATGGCAGCAACACCTGCTAGCTCTTCTTCAACAGTAATGACCTCCATAGAGGAAGCAGGGCCATCAGGATCCTGCTGGTTATGCTGCTTCCTCATCTTGTAAAAAATAACCAACAGAACAGCGGCCATGAGTGTGATAGCCACGAAGCAACCAATGATAATCTTGGTGGTTTTCATCACCTCATCCAGGCCATTGAGGGCTCCCTCTCCATCCAGATCAAGAACTGGAATGGTGTAAGTCCGCTCCGTGGTTCTGGTGGAAACAGGAGTAGTTTTTGTTGTTGAGGATGACACCCAGCCAAATGGGGGAAGCGGTGTTTGGCTATCATCACCTGGGGTCTCAATGGTCTCCACAGTGACTGTGGTAAAATAGGTCACCCCACTGTTTTCCACAGAAGTGACATTGAGCACAGCTGATGCGGAAATGTTGCCTGCTGTGTTGCTAACCATACAGGTGTAAGTCCCAGTGTCCTGCATGATGACGCTAGTAAAGTTCAGTGTCCCATCATTGAGTACAGACAAGCGCACCTTATACGCCCCATGCGTCACCAATGAGCCATTAGGTGTAAGCCAGCTGATGGACGTCAAGGAGCTTGTTCGGCATTTAAGCTCGGCACCCATGCCTTCTGTCACATTCAAATCAGAGGGTGGCTCCACGATGACAGGAACATCACACTGGAAATAGCTATGGTCCAATTCTCCAATGTAGCGACCTTTATAGACTGCGGGAGAATGGCAACGAGCACAGCAGCTGGTATTGGCGGGTACCGTCTCCTTCAACCACCAGCTGAGCCACAAGATATCACAGTTGCAGTTCCAGGGATTGTGATGGAGGTGGACCCTTTCCAAGCGATGCAATGGTGTGAAGAGGTCATGTGGTAGAAAGGTAAGGTTGTTGTGAGCCAGGTTAAGCTCCCCCAGTGACTGTAGGTCATCAAAGGAATTCCTTTCAATAGTCTGGACCTGGGCATGCATCATCCACAGCTTCTGGAGGTTCACTAGTCCTGTAAATGCACTAGGCTTGACAATGGACAGCTGGTTTCCTGACATTTCTAACTCCTCAAGTCTTACCAAAGGTAAGATGTTGGGGATCTCCTTGAGGTTGCACATTCCCAGGTTAAGATAACGCAGATTGCTCAGGTCTTTGAAAGCTCCATCGGAGATGTAGGAGAGACGTTTGAGCTCACCAAGATCTAGCCTTCGAAGCGAAGGGACCCGGTTGAAGGCATAGGACGGTATACTTTCGATGGGGTTGTTCCGAAGCCACAATTCCTTCAACTTGGACAAGTACTCAAATGCTCCATTTGGGATTGTCGTGAGCCGATTATCAAAAAGCTCCAAGGTGTTGAGGCTTGCCAGCCCATTGAAGGCGCCAATTTCAATGTTGCGGATATGATTCTTACTCAGCTGCAGGATCTCCAGATGGCGCAGATGTTTGAAACTGTCCACCTTGATGACCTGGATAAGATTGTCCTGGAGGTTTAGGTAACGTGTGTTGGTGGAAATGCCATCTGGGACGTCTCTCAGGCTGCGACGGGTGCATATGACCTTGCTGAACTGGTTACTGCATGAGCACACAGAAGGACAGGTCTGTGCACGAACCAGCCCAGCCACCACCAAGATCTGAAGGGCCAAGAGCAGCACAAAGAGGGGGTTGGACAGTGCCCCCTTCAGCCTACGACCTCTCATTGTCTGCCGCTGGACGGAGGAGATCATTTTGTTCAGCATTCATAGTTCATCTGCTGTTTGTGTTCTCTGCAACAAAAAAAGATAAATAGGATCGAGTTAGAGAATCCAGCATTTGCCATTATTTCTGACATAAATGATGAATTGAAATAATAACCAGTGTAATGGTTGGAGATAATCATTAATTGCAGCAGTTCTGTATTGACACATTGCAATACATGCATTGCAATCATCCCAGATTTACAGCCTTCACAGAAGCTAATGCAGCTACAATAGAGACTTTAAATAAATAAAGATGAAAACACAACATTTGTCTCTCACTTGAGCAAGACCTTTTATTTCTCGCTGCAAGCCCCTTACTCATCGGAATCTCTGGCCTGGAATCATTCAATAAACAAACCCGGAGTCTTACATTTCAATCTATTGGTGTTATGAAAACCGTAACCTACTTTCCGTTATAATCCAATTTAGGTATCCCACAACAAACTCTGCCTTCTTCACACTCTATAATCATGATTTTTGACAGATATTGTCCTTGCATAACCTTAACAGAATTTATTCCTGAAATCAAGTGTCTAACAAGAAACCCGTTACTGTTATCCTCGATTAGATTGAATTAGATTACATTAGTCCGCTCAGCCAAAGTGTCTGGGAACAGACAGAGTGTGCTGAAGATAAAAATAAACCAAAGCATTCATACGTACAGTACAGCTTGTACCTCCTTACACCTATTTATTATACTTCCCATAAAGACAGTTACCTACAACTGAATCAATTCATGCTGGAAGAACTGTGTAACCACGTCTTCTCCAATAATCCCCAGCAGGGGGCCACGGCACAAACCCGTGGACCAACTTAGGTCTGTTAGCTAAAGTCATGTCGCCCCGACACATAAACACACGTCATATTTTGTGTCACACACTGGTGCCTAAGACCCAAAACGTAATGCATCAACAAGCCTTTTCATTTTAGTAATGGACATTTTATCCATATCCACAAAGATGTTCTCAGAATAAAATCAACCAAGATTGACGATACACTTTGTTTGTTTGTCTGAGCTGTCGTAACAATCACCCTTCACTTTACAGACCGTCTGACGTACCCGGGCTCGTTAAACAGAGGTGACATTTGTATGTGCAGTTCACTTAAAAAATCTCCAAAAGAAGGAACGTTGAGATAAATGCTCCAATTGTTATGAATTGAAAGCTATTTATTAAAAAAAAAAAATGTAATCATCCTTTCACTGCTGCGCAGTTGTAAAGTGTGACAGCATGGTGTCAAGCCGTGCTATTAACTGATGCATGCGCCATTCTTCAATACAATTAATTCCTTTGCCTTGATCAAAGCGCTCTTTGCTACTGCTGGAAAAAAAGCATTAACCTTGTCTACTGGGTTTTTAGCTTTCATTGTTCTCTTTGCCTCAAACTCAAGTTATCTGTTAATCATCTCTTCTTGTCAACCCAAATCATAATTCATGGTGGCGTGACGGCGAGGCCTTGAGACGAAGACTTGAACGCTCCGCAATTTAACGTCACCAAACCCTCTTCTATTCCTGGACCAAGATTGAGGAGGATCCTGTCAGATCCCTAGGAAGAGTTCCTTCATATATGACCCCTGGAAACTGCAAAATCGCCCTTTTCAACCAAAATGACTGACTTTTTTAAGGCAATCATTTCGGAGAAGAAGAATTCCTAGATGTGCAACAGGGTCTTTGTACCGTTTGGTGCTCGTGCCCTAATAATTTCTGACAGGTGTTTTCTAAGCTGTAAAAATTGTTAACTGAAGTGGAACTGTTCTCCAGTGAGCCCGAGTAGCTGGCTTAATCAGTAGAAATAAATCTGCATGTAGCGTCGTTTTTTTCCCCATGCCGAGTTGTTGGGAGGTTGCAGGGAGACAAGTCCCTACTGCGGAATTAGATCAAATGAGGCCTCCCACTGGCAGGAGCTCATTTATATGGTTGGAATTACAGCAACCCCCAAACTACCACCTGAAAGAAGGAAATGTTAAACATGACAATGTCAACTAAATACCTGTTTTCATTTTCACTGGAATCTTTAAAGGAGAATTGATTAATAAAGTGCATCTACCAGTGGGTAATTACAGCGTTGCACACATGTAATCTTCATGAAACATTTGGTCTGAAAGAGGTTTAACAGTGCAGAATCCATCTTTACACAAAGAGAATGAACATTACAGGAAGAAAATAGCTTCAAGCCTCCATCCTCTCGTTTTTTTTATGCAACACTAGGAATGCACAACATGCATTCAAAGCCACTGAAAGCAGTTGCTACTTATATTTAAAATCGAGCCAGCGACACGTAAACACATCCACCTTCACTTTTTGTCCTTTGTGCACCACAAGCAACCGGCATGAGGTCTGTGATTTGCCAGATTAATTTTGTTGTAATGAGTTTGTTGGAAAAGAGCCTGAATAACATTTGTCTCAATCAGGTGCACAATAGCAATAATCTGTAATGTAAAGCACAGTCAGACCATGAAAATTACAACGTCCAATGAATTTGAGACGCAAAGACTGTGACCGACCAGGAAAATATGTAATAACTCATATGCAAAATTCAATTCCTTCTTTTCGTGTCTCGTAGTATGACTATGGGAGGTAATATATCAACGCTGTAAATAGAGGAACTTTTAATAATCAGATCTTTCGAATTCTTAGTGAAATTGCTTTTTAATCCCATTTTAGCTTGTTGCCATACAGTATGTAGTATTTCCCCTCAGTATTCTATGGGAATAGAACTAAGTGACAAAAAGGAAGCATCACTATTGACGTATTTGTCTGATGGTTAGTGTGCTAACGTCAATGCGGTGATGAGGATTATGTCATTAAAACTCTGCTGCTTGATGCACCTACTGATTCCAGTTTCCAACTGTGTTTATTCCTGTGTGTAGGGCATGGCAGAGTTAACATGACAACAATATATCTCTGTTATCACAAGAATAGAATCATACAAACAGTTCTTTGGTTGTGGAAAACAACCTAAGTAAGGACATATACCAGCATGTATTTTGAAGTTAAAGGGAACTAGTCTCCTCTATAGTGTACAGGATGTAATGTCTGCAAGTGCACCCTCCAATTATTAACTGAACAAAATGTTTGACGTAGCTGCTTCTGCTTTATCACAAGGGCAGCAAAGTGCTCCATATTCCAGGTATTACATTTTAGCCAGTTAAAGAGATAAATGAAGAAAAACACCGGGATTACATTTTATTTATACTTTCGCATAAAAGATCCATCGGCTCGGTTTGATCTGAAAGCTCCATTTATTTATTCTGGCCTTCTAGAAGGCTAAAAAAAAAACGAAATAAAAAGGTCCAACCAAGCTGACTCAAATATACACAGAACACATAGACCTTTCTAGGCAATGAGCCAGAAGCAGATACTCAAGCACTTCCATCTCTATAATACTGCTATCAATATGTTTGTCTTGACAGTCACATGACTGCCTGCAGACTGTTGCTCTAACCTGAGAAACAGGGTGCTGGACGTTACAATGAGGAGCTGCCTACCAAATGAACTCTTTAGTGTGATACTGTTCTGTCTTACGATGTACGTTTAAGAATGTCATTACACAGAGTCTTTCTCTTTGTATACAACTTTTATGTGTGTAGCCCTCTTCTACATGTCCAATATATGTCTCAGTCTGCTCTACTTGGATCTCTGGTTTGCAGCTGCAGGTCTACGTAGCTGCCTACATGTTAGTGAACATCTGTCGATGGGCTCCTGTCTCGATGTAATATCAGGTAATATTCTCTAGTTTGGGATACATGAGTGAAGACCACTGCTTGAGTTACGTTCCATGCAACGATGCACTCCTTCCTGTGCCAATGGTGTGAAATTCTATACACTTTACGTCTTCTTCGTGCGGTCGCCTGCTCCGTGTTTTGAACAGCGTTTGGAAGAATGATAGCAAGCGCTTCTTACGTTTCAGGTATGTATCTAAATAAATGTCTGTTTGTTGAAGTACTGATCTCATTTTCCGACTGTGAAGCCAGACCGACAGCTCAGCACCGTGAGATATCTGTTGCCAAATCTCGGGCGGCTGGGTTACTGACACAGAGACGGTTCGGAAACAGCTAATTTCCTGAAATATGCTACTTTGGTCTGGGAATGATCCGAAAATATTTGGCTTGGGCAACTTTATCGTGGCCTTGCGCGGATCCTTGACAAAATTGGAGTTATCTTCATAAGCTCAACTCAGAGGATTGCTAATGTTTGCTCTGTATCCGATTAAAGTGCAAATGGTCAACCTGTTAGCTGCAGTTTGTCTTATCAACCCTTCAACTTGATAGTGTGTCAGTCTTTTTGTCTGCAGCTTGTGTCTGCTGCCTCCGAGTGCTCCAAAAAGTTAAATGCAAACCATCATTCAATCAATTTTCTACAGCCACTAATCCTGTCTGAACCACATTATAGAAAGACAATATTCCTGATAATTTATAATCTAAATTGCTGTAAAGTTTGAGTACAGTGAGGCAGAGGTCGGACTACAAACCAGACAGGCTTTGTTTTCTGTGGCAACAAATGGAGGATCTCTGTCTCTTCATCATACAGTAAACGGGGTTGACCTTCTGACCTCGAGCTTTACTCGGCCATCCCCTGAAGGCAGAATCACTCCCAGATGGCACGGTCATATCATTGAAAATGATCATAATTTCAGAGGACCGGGCTCATTTCACCCATTCTGTGATGGAGAGATTACATTTAAAGAAAGGCGAAAATGAGAGCAATCAAACCGCCATCTGGAATTATGGTCAACAGACAATCACTACGGGGAGAGAAACCTACAGCCAGATAGAATACTAGATAATACGCTATAATTCATGCCCTGAAAATGGAATGACAGATTATTTTATATTAATCTCAGATTTGTGAAGATAATTATAATATGATTATTAGCTTTAGACGAGACACACGTCTCCGGGTGTCTCAGAGTGGAACTGCAATATTACAACATCTTCGTCTGAGTGGTTAAAAAGCAACAAACTGCTGTGCATGAGAGTTGATTTAAGGATTTAAAGGATGACTAACATAAAAGCCTGTCAGGTTGTAAACAGTAGTGATGACAGGGGGAAATAAGGACAACGTAACTCCAGCAAAATATTTAAAAAGTTGTGTCGTCTGGATGTTAAAGTTACAATACATAAAGCTTGTTCTGTATGAGGGCAGCTGTTATTTACATAATTATAATCATACGACCTTTAGAGTTGCATGTGAATCACATCGTAGGATGTTCTTGGATGTCTTTCATGTTTCTAGGCAGGTAACTATTTCAGGCAGTATATCAGGCAGGTAGAAAGATGTTTCCAAAACCATAAAAAGGAAGAGCGAGAGGGGTACAGAGACACTTTTCAAGCAATAATTCAATTCCTACTCACGTATTACCTTATGCCGCCTCCATTATGATGATTACATGGGCTAAATAATCTGCAGGGACCTCCATATTCAAATGCACTCTGCCAAGGCTCCGACTGGGTCCCTGCAAAAGGATTAAAACAGGATGCCCTGGGTGGCAGACTGCCTGAATGCGAGGGCACTCTTAGTATTCACGTCACTTGTTTAGCACACCAATCTGCTTCCATGACTGTCTTCCTAAAAAGATCTGCAGGATTGGCCAACTGTCGGTGGTAAGACATCATGGCAGAGTGGAGGCTGACTAAATGAAAAGATGGCACAGTTAAGTATGGAAGCATGACTCAGACCGTGGGGACAGTCTTGGTAATTGGTCACACAGGCATGGATCTCCACTCTCCTCCTCCAACAGGTTTTAGTGATCAAAAAACGATGGGAACACTCCTCCGCCTGGGTTTAGGTAGATGTGCACTCACAGCCAGGAGAAGTGGCAGGATATATGAGCTGCACAGACCCCGTAATCTGCTTTTACACGAGCAGAGCAGCACACCGCTTTAGCGAAAGGTTAGGTTGATCGGTGAAGTGAACATGCAGCGAAAGGACACCAACACCGGGCTCCAGCAGAGGAATCCTGAATGAACATGTTACACTCTTTTTTTTTTTTGTTGTAAAGATGAATTATTGAACATTCAGTTTAAAAGGTTCCATGTCACAGGAATGCCCTTGTTTCTTTTCATGCTTCGGCAGGGAAATGCTGCTCATTCAAAACACGAGTGTGATTCCTCTCAAGGTTCAGACGCGGTGACATGAGATGTGTTTTAAGATCACTTTTAAATTTTCATACCCACAGACAGGAAATGTTTCTACCTGCATTTGATTTTAACCTTCCTTTGACCTATTACTGCACTGGAGGTATTCCATGTTAAATCCTGTAAATGGTCACAATGTGGTCATTCAATATGAGTGCTGCATTAAAAACATCAAAATATCTATGAAGCTTCAATGACCATATTTGGGCATGTTGCCACTCCCTGCTCACTGCAGAGCTCCGGGTGCTCAGTCAGGTGTTTGCAGATGAATCCCGCCTGTTCTAAAATGAATTCCTTTCCCATCCAGTTACATTACAGAGATGACACTGTAGGTGGTGGAAGCATCTTGCTCTGCTTTGATTTCTCTCTTCCAACCTGCCGTCACTGCATGCCACAGCAGAAAGCACCTAATCACAGAAACAAACAGAAAAGGGATGATACTCCTCCAGACGTGCCTCAGCTGACACAATGCTCCTGACTGTAAACATTAATATGTTGCGGTGAGCAGAGTTTCTTTATAGACGTGTAGATGTTACTGTATCGATGCATCCGAAGAAACCTGCATCCACTGACGCCGGTCGCAGCGCTCGCACATTGAAAGATGAGAGCTGCAAGGAATATTGTCACAAATATGAAGTATAGTTATTGAGCTTCACCATAAGAGTCCATCTAGAGTAAATTACACAACTTCAAATCATCCAGTTATGCTTTCTGCCTCCATAAAGATCATAGAGCGTGCACCTGGGAGACTATAAGGAGGCTGTTCATGGATAATTACTTTCAACATTACCAACAAACATTAACCAAAAGAAGTAAATATTTCTCTCAAAAGATGGAATGTCACTATGATTTTATTCCCATTTGCATACAGTTCTTTACTGTGCAATGAGATGAATGAGCGACGACCAATAAGCACGCATACATCCACTTTTACGATCCCATTCGATGCTGCAATAGCTTGATATAATAAACATATTTCATCCGCACAAACACACAACTTCAGAGACACACACAGTTCTTCGCCCCCAGGATGAAACGAAAGCTCGACATTTCTTTCTCCGACTGTTTCAGGGACTTGAACACAGTGATAATGTCGTGATACGTCTATTGATCCCCGCAGTGGGGCTGTCTTGTCACCAGCTCCCTCCAGGGAGGTCAGAGTGGAAGGTCGCCTCCGCGTAGAGCGAACCAGGAGCTGGCGAGGAGTCAGCGGGGAACAGTTGACTTGCTCAAGGGCAGGACAAGAACGCCATGTGTATTCGAAGAGAGAGCCTGTGTGGTTACAAGGGAAAGTGCCGTCCTAAATCTTGAAGAGTATTTGAATAGAAACTCCCAACATAAAATAAAACCCTCCCCAGAAGTAGGTGATAGATTTTTATTACAGGTGGAAATTGGGTGAAAGCCATTAGACCATTCCACTTGGAATTTAGTTTCTTCGTCTTTTATAACGAACACAAAGCACAAAGGAGACTATTCATCCAGGATGATATCGCTGCCATGTTTTATTACGTGGTTACCAGCAGCCACCAGTGCTAATTAGTATCTCTAAGCCGCAAGAATGGATGCTGAATAACGCTCTGTGTTGAATAAAAGTCATCCTCTATCCGTCAGAAGTGGAGGACGCTGTACATTCATCTCCTGCAACTAGTCCATCACCACGATATATAGCTATGGAAATAAGTTCACTTCAGATGACACCAGATTACTATAATTATCTACCTCCCGATGAGCGGGGAGCAGAGGATTAAGGTCTGTGTAAAAATATCTACCATCAAACATATTTGGATTCAATAATGGAAGCTGGAGACGTCTTCTCACACGGATAGATTCTCTTTCTCTCCTGCTCTTTTCCTCTCTGTTAATCTGCTTTGATAATTCAGCGGCGTATAATGGGAAAATGACGTCACGAGACCTACAAAACACCTCCTCTCTTCTGGGCCATGTTGCCGTGTGATACTTTGAAGGATAACTCCGCTGCTTTTACAACCTTGGCTTATTTTTCTTCATATGTGAGAGTGGATAAATGACTGATAGGCGCCACGTTACAGTCAATTTACGCAGCATGGCGTCCACGCAAATTCAGGCAAATGTCTGTGAATGAAAAGCGTTTGTGTTAACCTTTGAAGTACTCTCTCACTAGGTGTCTCTGGAGGTTTTTTGCAGGAAGTCACTAATGGAATAAAATCACTGAAATATTTAAAAATGAACAAAACGCAGTGGTGGACTTCGTGGAGTTACATGGAGTGCAGGGAGACGCTAATAAGTCAGCTACATGCTACATATGGAATTAAACAGGCCCGCTGCGCCACTGTGCTGCAGGCCGTCATGCAGCGACCACTTGCACCAACATGACTAATAACTATGAAATAAGAGAAGACATCATAAACCGAAGAACTGTCACCTGCAGAGTCATGCTGCTCCAATAGCGGAGCGACCTGCTGAAGACTCATTCACAAGTCGGCCATAACGATCCCGTGATCATCCGAAAACTAGCTCCTTTATCTCGAGATAACAAAATAATGAACTTGTGGTCAGGGGATAACAGTACGGACGTTCACGGCTTCCACAGATCACAAATCATCGCTGTGAGCCATAATGTTGTTGTGCTTATGCAAGGTCATTTGATATGCCTGCAGAGTTTTACTGTACCGTCGCAGAGCATGATGAACTTATGTTACCTTGTGCACTGATGGTGATGAGCACCATCACTGTCATGGCGGCGGCAGAAGGGCTTCTTGTTGGATGTGTTTATTGTGCTAATATTTGCTCCACCATTCCAGGTGCTGAGCGGACCCGCTGGTATTTCTGGAGTTTTCTTACCGCTGATGGATGATTGATTGTGTGTGGCCACTGTTGACAGCTTACAGTAGGTAGTCCATCTTGATTTTCTTTCATTACTTGTTCTGGTGAGAAGTCACAGTTTGCATGCTAATAAGCTGTTAAAGACGTGTGTTGTGCCAAAATCTTCATCCTCCCAAACTGTTTTTCCCTGTTGGTTTGTCCTTATTTAGTCCTTCCATGCTAAGCTAGATTGTGTGTCTTTAGACTAAATGTTAATATAACAATGTAATATAATATAATATTAAATACATTATTATATTATATTATATTATATTATATTATATTATATTATATTATATTATATTATATTATATTATATTATATTATATTATATTATAGCATACTATAGCATAATTCCAATCATCATATTTATTCTAAACGGAATTAAATAAAAATGTTCTTGTAAATGTAACGTCAAAGGTGGCAGTATATGAAGTCAAAGTCAAGTCATTCAAAGGCAAATCTATATTTTTATGATGTGACATACTGTATAGATTCCTAGATTATAGGCTGGTATTTCAACATTAGGAACACATCCACTCGCCGATAGTCCTCAGACAGTAAACATCATGTTACAGTTCATGTGTCTTTTCGAACCTATTAACCTTGTAGCTTATTCTTGAGTTAACATCACCCCGGGTCATCTTTACATGCTTTACACTGTTATATATTATCAATGTCAGCCCGAGGCCGAGCGCTCCAGCCGCTGGTGTGCTGGTTATTATGGTGAAGCAGCTATTTGTTAGCTCCAAGTCTGCAGCTTGTTCCACACGAGCATGTATTTATATTCCTTCACGAATTAACAATTTGTCCTGTAAAATATTGTTGTTATTCAGTCTGCCATGTTTTTGTTTTGGGTTTAAAGCCAGCTCTGGTGTTAACTCTGTTGCTGTGATCCATGACAGACATCACCCAGGCCTAACCTCAAATATTAATGAGTATCAACTGCACCAGGCGCACGTCTATCAGAGTCCTCGCACAGACCGACAGACTCACACCTACGTGAGCATTCTCAGTTCTCCAGTTCACTCGCCCTGCATGTCTTTGGACAACGGGAGGAAACTGGAACAGCTGCAGCAAACACATGGAGGGAACAGAAACTCCACAGAGTCTTTCTGTCTGGGGTGTGCACACTCTCTCCAGTGGGCTCAGAGCAGGTTTAAACACACAACCTTCCTCTTGTATAAGTCTTGTATATTTTTCTAGATTTGTAGATGCGTGCATGAGTTTTATCTCAGCTCGGTGGAATTTCAAGTCATGCACACCGAACACGCTCCCCCCCCCCGTCTGCACCTCCACTGCACCTTAATCTTCCAGCTTTTTTTTCACTTGTTTTCCTCGAAGCACCTTCCTGCTTCTCCCTCATTCCCTTGAGAACCACTATCTGTCTCCCTCTATCCCGGAGCCTTTCTCTGTCTCGGTCTAATCCTCTACTCTCATCACTAAATAATTCCTTACAGAGGACAATCTAATCAAATCGGAGTGAGAGTGAGAAAGGCAGAGATGGGACAAAATTGTGTGTGTGAATCCGACTTGAGAGGGTGGATATATATAAAAAAAAAAAAAAAAAAAAAAGGGGAGAATCAGAAAGCAACATTGGCTGTGTGTGAGGGGGTTGTAGAGTGAGAGGATTGCAAGTGCATTAGTAGTCAGAGCACTTAGTGTGAGGAATCCATTCATTATTCATTAGCTAATTCACCATGTATAGTAATTAAAATCAGGGCCTGCTCCAAAATGGAAAGAGCTATGATAGACTGATTTTCTATGTACACTATTTAAGAGGGCTTTTTTTTTTTTTTTTTAAAGAACTCCTACTTTTATAAATCATGTTTACGTGTTTTGGGGATGCAGCCTGCTGTTAGAGAGTCTTCACTTTTGCAGCAAGTACACGGGTGACATTTTTCTGATATCCAAAATAGAAATATGCAAATGTGAAACATGACCTATAAATAAGAAACAAAACCTCTCCCATCCATTATACAGTACCAGTAATTAAGAAACAATAATTGACATTGTAGATGTCAAGATTAGAGACTCGAAGCGCGTGTAGCTTCGGCTGCATTTATTTACATCAGCTCTTTCATGTCGTTTATCTTGAAATATTTAATATTTCAAAATGTGATTGTCATTTAATGGCCCCCTCAAATTTGGTGCGCTCATCATACCCCCACCCGTCCCGTCCCGTCCCACCCCCGCCTCCGTCGGCGCTATATTTGGACAGCGGTGCTGCTCGTTGTGTCCTTGTTCTGACAGCAGTGGTAAAGGTTTGAGACAAAACGATCCTACAGACATTGTGTGCCTGTGATGTGTGTTTAATTCCAGCCGATACACTAATCGTCAGATCAATAGCTATAACCTACAACTTTCTTTTGTTTTATTATTAGCATCTAGTGCATAGTGTGTGTGTGTGTGTGTGTGTGTGTGTGTGTGTGTGTGTGTGTGTGTGTGTGTGTGTGTGTGTGGTGGGGGTTGGTTTTCAGACACCTTTCTGTACAGAATACAAATGTGTAGCAGGCAACTGATGCCAAAAGATTAATCTAAAGGTTAATCTATAAACTGTAACACGAAACCGGTCGAGGTCCGAGTCGGAACGTCTGCAGACATCATGTAAAACATTCAGAAATGTTTGATGGATTTTTCGTATAAATTGGCAACCGGTACATTTTAAACCCCACCAGTGTGTTTCTAAATTAATCCACTAGTGAATCCTGCATAGGAAACGCTGCTTCTGATTTTGAGAAATGAGAAACAACAAGCTTGTTTGGAACAAACTGAGGACTACCTGCAGTCAGGACGGCACATTAAAGCAGACGCCCACACACAATCACATTGCACAACATTGCAGTGGTGGAAAAGGTACAAGCACATACTACTTCAGGAGTACTTCACTTAGTACCTGCAGCATGGATCTTATGTTTCCCACGTCAGGCGGTCTGTGTAATCATGAAACCAGGTTTGACTCTTCATGACATCGTCCAATTGAAAGAAAGGCTTCTACACTCCGTACTGCTGCTCCGCCCAGCAGAACCAATGATTGTTTATTGACATAGTATATATCACTACGTCCTACCAGGGAGCAGAATTAGAAACTCTGAACACTTTGACAAAAAGCCATTTATATGACAGCGATCAAATTGAATTTAATGTACAAATGAAACGTCCATTCATCAATCAGTGGATTGACAGGAAATGTACTATTTTGATAATTACTTAAATCACTGATGTATTACCAGCTCACGGTTCCAGCTTACAATGGGAAGATTTGATGATTTCGCTTTTATTATTATTGGCTGGGGCGAACAAATGGTAAATTACTGCATTAATAAGGCACATTTCCACTCAAAGCACTTAACAACACATTCACACTGCGTTGGCAGAAGCCGCTACGCAAGGTGCCAAACTCCTAACACATTTATAAAGTGACGGCGATGGCTCAAGGAGACCTCGACGCGGTCTCTGGAGGAGCCGGGGAATCGAACCCGGAACCTTCGCCGGTCACGGCCTCCCCGAGCATCGTGGAGGTGTCACTCCGGGTAAATGTGACAGCGCTTCTCACCGCTTGCAATACAGTTTGCCACTTTGCATGGATCAACATCATCATTTACTGTGAGGAAAGGTGTCATATTCCTGGCAACCCCTGAACAGTTTCCACCCCTGTCATTAATGACTGACTGCCCCGCACTCAACCTGAAGCCCGGAGACGACAGCAGCAGAGAGACCGGGCGTGTGTGTGTGTGTGTGTGTGTGTGTGTGTGCGTGCACGTTTCCAACATAACGCTTTCTTGTATTTTACAAATTGTTTAGGAGAAGAACTCTGAGCTTCAGTCCACGGATGAGGATCTGTGAGTTACTAACTGGAAGGCTTGTAGGTACACGGTGCAGCATTTTTAATAATTTGTCCAACTACTCAGTGATGACAGGTCGGCTGACCTTTTCTACAAAAAACATGTTTCTGAATCCACCAAGCTGCTGAATGTTTCACCAGGAGAAGTGTTTCCTCCACCATGCTCATTTGGGAACTACATGTTAGCAATGTCACTCATTTGGTGTATAAATGAGAAGTACGTGTGAAGTTTAGTCACATTTAGTCAACTTTTTATTTGCTAAACTCGACAGTCAACATTTCAATTATCAACCTTGTGAGAGAAAAACAAAAAACACTTGACATTCTCGTCCTTTTTGGTCATTAAAAAATTAGATGATGAACATTTTAGTTTTAATTAAGATCCTAAATGAGGACTTCAGTCAGACGTCAGGGACGGTTTTTCGCTCCTCACTCTTTTTGTTACCGAGGAACAGTGAAGGGAACATCAGCTCACCTCCTGCTAATATATGTGACAGTATTTATTCTATTAAATCTCACTTGCTGTCACCACAGAAATCCTTCACATTCTAACTTTAAGCAACAAAAAATGCTGGAACAAGTTTAGAATATTTGGGAAATTACTTGTAATTTGCAAAAGCAAAGATGACAGCCATTGTTTAACATTTCTTCTCCACGTGAGCATTTATCTCTGAGCTCATAAATACTTCACGGAGGCTTTTATATCATATGTAAAGAAGTGTTCTGTCGTGTTCATCTTCCGTGTCCACAAACATTTGTATCATCTGTATTCCTTCCGAAGGCTGAATTGTTCCCTCAATTAACATATCCCGTCCTGAGTCATGATTTTAAGTGGATGAAAGCTACAAGAGGATGACTGAATGAAGATAAAAGGGAAGCGACAGATGTTGGCTGGAGACTGTGTTGCTCCTCTCTCTCTCTGCCCTGGTGTAAAAGTGGATGTTCATCCCCTGAATACAGATGGCATTACACAAGCAATCCCCTAAACGGCTGAGACATGCTAACAAGCTGGTTTCTGCAATGGCCTGAATCTATCTGCAGCGCTTTTCGCAACGCCAAACACCTTTTGTTAAACTCACAGCCGAGAGCTTTAGTTTAGGAAATGATGCGGAAGACATTTCATAAAACATTTTTATTGTTGGTAAATTTGTGTTTTTGAATTTGCCGTTCTGTCAGTGAAACGAGGGGACGAGCGGTAACTAGGGTGACTCTTTAAAGTCGCCTGAAGGATGAATGTGTGATGGAAAATATCGCTTGACTCATCACCTTTGTAGGTGCAGTGTCTCTCCTGGGCCCCTCCCTTCACCCTTAGTGGGGGCTCGACCTACACTAACGACCTACAACTAACCTTAAACACTATATACTGTTGCACAGCTCCAAGTCCATTTACCTCCTGTTACTAAGCAGGTCTGTGTTGTACTTACGCCTAATTAATGTATCATAATTTACATTTCAGACAGCATTGCTACACATTGAGCTGCATATGGACGTGCAACTAGTAACTAATTATGAGGAAGAAAAAGGGACGAAAAGGAGATAAAACAGCTACATATGTGTTTGAAATGGAATTTAAGAAAATGATTTCTGTCATTGAAGTGACAGCAGCAGATCTTGGATTAAATCGTACAAAGGCTAATTAGCTCTGGCAATCTCACATTTTGTTGCCAAACTTAATTCTTGGAAAGCATCTGAGAATGAATTCAGCCAAGTGAGGATGGGCCATCAGAGGGAGGAATAGACTGATAATACAGATTCCATCTGTACACCGCCGCTATGGCAGCACATGCAGACGTCGTACATGACCTGAGATATGTTGGATATGGACGCTGAGGTCAAGTCAACATCTAAAGGCTTGTTTGCTTAATCGAACCAATGCAGGAATAAAACATTGATACACGATCGTCTGACACAACTACAGATATTAAATGCAATAATAGAGACATTCTGAGGACGAATCTCTGCAGCCGGTCGGTCTCATCGCAGGAGACGGCCGGCTAAGACACAGCAGTTCACCAGTTACCAGAAAAGGGAAAGAAAAATGTTTTTCCACCGAAAAATTACCCGTTTTCAACCGCAGTCAGAGACCATCGGGCTGTGATTCGATAAATCAATGTCATTTAAACGTTTTAAATTTACGTCTGGGAATTTGAGTCCCGAGGCTGAATTAAAGTCTATAAACAGATAATGTTCCTGTCATACTTCTGAGAATTTGACTGTATTAAATTTGGGAGAGAGAGCAGAGAATGTTGACAAGTCCAAGCTAGGTGTAGCACAATTTGCAATGTTGGTATATTTTTTTTTTCCAGTAAGTCAAGACTTTTTTTTTTGCAGGCGGCCCATAAATACGAAGTCGCGGTGCGGTCCATCACCGAACATGATTATTTTAATCTCACATATATTTTAGAAGTTGAAGGCAAAAAAAGGGTTTCGGCCGAACAGAGCTGCTGAACTGTGGTTGGGGAATTGAATTCAGCTGTGGAATAGATGAGACCTACTGGGGTGTAAATCACTTTGATCACCTAATGGGCAAAATGTGCTATAAATCCACACCATTACAGTAATTGACCAACTGCACTGCAATCACAAAAATGACTGTGGATGTGCATTTGCCTAATGTAAATGAGGTGACTATTTATTTGATTGCTAACCGAAATCCAAAGTAATATGCAGCAGCCGTGTCCTTTACTTTCCTATATCACGTCTAAGAGCGGTGGAATTCTGCGGGTCGGCTTATTGGAAGTACGTACACATCGTTCCCCCTCTGGTGACCTCGTACATCATACCCTGTTTAGCAATCAGCTGTTACACTCTTAAGTCGGTATATTGTTTTTTATCTCCACCTGCAGTTCAGGCATGAGGGCTAACAGGTTTTCTTTCATCCCGCACGCACACAAACACACAAACACACACGCAGGAACACATGTACAGGTGGCTCATGGGACCTTCTTGCAGCGCTGCACTTTCCTCTGGATGTGCTCAAACAGAATATATGAGCTTGAGGGCTTGGAAGATGGCCAGACTGCTCTCCTGGATTTTGAGTTATAAACGCGTCCTCTGCCCAAGGACTGCAGGGCCTTTTTAAAAACAGGGCTGAGCCGGATTGGACACACTTCTGTTTCCGTTCCTCCATCCTGACTGCTAGCAAGCCAGATGATCAGAGAGGCAGAACAAAGCCGGTCTGTTGGAAAACCAGTCGGCTCTCAACCTCCCGTACAGTGAACAGATAGAAAGCACATATATATATACACAGTACATGTATATAAGAAGATTGTCTCTACCTCATCACAGGTTATAGATGGTGTAAAGCGCTGAGAGCAGCCCAGAATATTGGAAGGAATAAATTCCGTGCGACATGATAAAACTGCAGCAGCTCATTTTTTAACATCATCAAGATCAGTGATGGACAGAAGCAAAAATACATATTCATAAATACTGCCGGGAAAAAAGAGGGTAGAGTTTGAAGATAACGTTATATTTATGAATCGCTATACATTCTGCAGGCGTCCTCGCTCACACTGGTGTTTTGAACATCTAATTTGTTCATGAATATTACAACGTGCGCCATTTGGCTCATGAATATGAAATAGATGGAACCACAGGCTCTCCCCATGATCAACAGTCGACACACACAGTCCGTCAGCTCTCGCCAGTTACGGATAGCCCCGGCAGAATGTTGGTATTAGCAGAAGACTGTTAGCGAATAACCGTCTTTGGAACGGGGAGTATATTGAAGCGGATCACAGGCTCCCTCCGTCGCCTGCTGCCTCCCTTCTTCTGTCTGCATCAGCACATTCACACACGGACAAACACTACTCACAGTGCGACAATCATAATTCCCTCGAACGTCAACTTTTTTTTCTCTAACACGCAGACAAATATCTGATTGTAATGTTTCCGCGCTGGTTAAACAGTGTGCAACAACAGCGGAACACGGAGCTGCACACAGCTAATGCACGAGCAATCTCTGCCCGTCCGTTTACCCAGCCGTAAGCCACATGGCTCGGATCCAACAGGCCCATATGCCCCTTAGCACAGCTGCTCCCTCTTTATTAAATACTCATGATATATAGTCTACATATCATCGCTACACAAGTAAAACTCACAGACGGAAAGGAGATGAGATCTGATCCCGAGCAGAAGGTGACTTGGCGTAATGCATTGTAGTGGAATATAAGCTGCAGAGGAACGACTGATCGGCATGAAAGTGGATCATTTTAGATCAACTGGATGAAAGAACTGATACCCAATGTGTTTAGATTCTCTAACAGTAAACATCCACTTACACAAACTTCAATACGAGCTTTGATGAACATGTCTGACTCTGTAAGAGGAGAGGAGACGGAGGGAAAATCTCCATGAGCCAACTCCTAATATTCAAAATAGCAGTAAAAGAAAACAACCATAAATTTGCATTTTCTTCTTTTTTATTTTTTGAGAAAGTTCCCCTGAAGGAGGATGGAAATCCAACTACTGATGCTTGTCTGGCCCAAGTTCTCCAGTAAAATGAAGTGAAACTTGCTCCCCATTTGATTTTGATTTCAGAATTAGCCAGCTGGAGAGGGAGCTCCCACGAGAGCAGTTAAATCACACTACTGTGGAGGTCGCTGCTACATCGCCAACAACCATCAGTGAAATTATAATGATGAATTTTCATAGAGACGAGCTGTATTCATGTTAATGCGACGACATTAACCATCGGTTCCAGGACTTCAAATGCACCCTGCTTGAAATAGACTAGTGATGTTACCTTCATGAACAATCGGATTCCTTTCAATAGCTCTTTGATGGGAACAAAGACGCATCCTTGGGAGATGTTCTTTTATAGATGAGGCCAAATTTCCCTCTCTGCCATGAATCCACTACACTTCCCTTTACATGAACAGTCACAACAAGCCGGTCACAAGAGGTGGACGTCCTCCGGTTGGTTTCCTTCAGGCAGGACGAGCAGGATTCGTCTGCTGCCGTTTGTAAACAAAGTTGGCCCCTCCCCCTCCCTGGCGCAGACAACGGGAACGAGAGCGACAGCTGTGGTGGTCAAACAAGGTAGAGAGCGAATGAAGGGAGGGTTGACCTGCGTGAGGACAAAGCAGTTAATCAGAGAAATAAAACCCTGTTTTTCAGATTTTAACTGCTGTTCAGTCTAAAGCACAAACACGATGACACCTCGGAACAACCCTGTGAGAAGGACGAAGCTCATCCTCCGTCCTCCCGCCCAGGTCACTGAAGAGATTATGTTAAACAAGTTAGTCTTTTTTTGTTTGAATAAAAGTACCATTTTCCTGTTCGTCGCATTTCAGGGCTGCTGGTCAGTGTTGAGAGAGCAACTTTATGATTCACAGTGCAGATCATTGACATCACATCTGGCTGTGAGAGGAAGCTGCTGCTGGACCTAGTGCACACATGCAGGAAGAAAATCTATTGGTATTATCATCCTATCACACACACACGCACACGTTAGAAAGAAAGAAGAACTGGGTTTGTTGAAAGTAATGGAGCCATAAACTCCGTCTCCCTTAAAATAGACGTAATTCCCATTACAAACTCACATCACTTTGTTCTGTTTGGTCTGTGAAGCAGTAACAGGATGACATCGTGTTTCCACGAGGCTGTTGTACGTACGCTCTGTCCTTTCTTTATACCTCGGCTGTTTATTCAGAACCACGGACAGCGCTACCCTTTGTATGTAATCAGTCACTTCATCCTGCCGCCGGTACTGTGCCGGATATAATTCAGGCTATTAAACCTTTGTTGTAGCAATATCCTGCAGATCTCAGGCAGTTTCATATTGTTGCAATCTGGCTGATACAACTTCTGCAAGCAGCCGGCTTCTGTGTGTGTTGGACCACAAAATAATGAGCAGCGAAGTCTCTCGCTCGCTCTCTGACTCTCTCTCTCTCTCTCTCATATCCATGACACCGTTACTCATTTGTTTATTTATCCGTTAAGAATGATCAGATATTTAACTCAGATGGTAAATATGGGAACCGTTATAACTCAGTATATCTGTGTTGGTATTGTGACCGTGCTAGACGAGATGTCCAGGACGGAGTGAAGAGGAGGAGGGACGATGGTTGGAAGAACCCTTAGATATGATCCACTTAAACTTTGGTTGGCTTTAAACTATATTTTCAAAGTCTCTCAAAAAGATTTAAGGAAAAGCAATATATACTGAAGGGTTGCATGTCTGTCAATTCTTTTCATGCCCTGATAGTTTGGTTCTATTTCACTTTGAGTTGCATGCAAACTGTCACTGCACGTCGTCTGACCTGCTTTGCATGCTAGTCGGTCCGCCGTCGGTGAGGAAAGTGAATAGAAGATGGATTCCCTTTGCCAGATTGCGCACAACATTCAACATGTATGACTTGTGTATCTGGGACAGTGAAGTCTGGACATGGTACATCAAAAAAAAAAAAACAACCATTGCACCACAAGTGGAGGGAAGGTAGGTTAGTCAAGCAGTGCTCCAGCCTCTAACATAATTAACAAGCTCATGCTGTTGAGGGATTTCATTACCAAGGTGTGAAAGCGATAAAGACCTGAGACCCCCTCTTAGTTTGTGTCCTTATTCCCTGCTTGGATAATTAAAGTCGAAGCAGCAGGTGTTAGCTAGACAGGCTTGCAGAAATTCAACTTCAACTGTGCACCCACAAAGGCTGCATATGGGAATGTATAATGTTTACTGAGCTTAAAGTAGCAAATAATTTAAATCAGAATGATGTTACATTGTTGTTCTGCTTAACCAACAGATAAATATATTCAATTTACAATTATATTCTAATTACAACAACAACAAAAAACTAGATGATAAATTAAAGATAGAAAAAACGTAAAAATAGTAATTTTCTGTTGAATGACTTCTGTCTAATCCTGAAAGATCACCTTGACAACCAGATCAATAATATTAACCACAGTGTTCTCTCAACATGCGTCCTGGTGATTTTGGATATGTGCTGTTTGTGTGTTTCAAAGCACTTTGAAGGTAATTGCATTACCGTCCAGATTGTGATTGATTCTCACTGATTCTAGAAGAAGCGCCGCTCCAGGCATGTTGAAATGGCCACGGTAACGGTAACCACGGATCCATCCCTGATCAATACCGTTTTTTTTTTATTTGGGTCCGACAGCGGTTGAAACAACACAAAGTGCTTCCTTGATTGTTACTGGTGTCACGTTGTGAGCGGGTGACACAGCTTGTAAAATGCCATTTAAGTGACGTTTTGCAGGAGAAGCACTCTTTTAAAAAAAATGATAGAGCTGTAGTGGTTGTAAAACGTTAATATGAAGTTGTGTTCAAGTCCCGAACCGTCTCTCCACAGATATACAGTAGAGGTCACATGTAGGACTTTGTGGTATCTTAAGGAAACTACTGTGCTGCCCCTGTTCCTTATGTACTCTGGCTACATAGGATACTTTGCCGAGGCTTAAACATTCCACAACAAACTCACACACTGTTGAGAAGAACACAAAGCACAGCATCATAAGAGGATTTATCTTTCTTTCCCCCTGAATTTGAAGGACAAAATCCTCCTGTGGCGAACAATGAGGTTCACCAATAATGTATTAGTACATGGCAACAAGGGAGTGCCATGTTGTAACAGCCTTGTTCAATCCCAGAAAACACTGGGTTTTTGAGGGGAATCTGTTCTCATAAAAGGGGGGAAATGTAGCAGCGAGGACTCCGAGCCACACAGTATAGAGGCAATCTTGTCAGCCTTACAAGCTTCCCTTCTGGGTTTAGAAAGTGTTTGACTTGGCGCGAGTTCACGGGGTCCCGTCTTTGCCAAATAAGCCAATCTACTGTATTCCAGCAACTACGATCTGCACTGTTTGTCAAAGCATTAATTAAGTAGATATCAGTTTCCTTCTCACACTGATTCGGTGACTCCCGTCCTTCCACCGTCGTCTCTCTCTGTTCCTCGAGAGTTGCATCATGAAACGCCTCTAAATAACGTTAAGATATTTTCATCAAAGACATCTGAGCTAAATGAACTGGGTGAAGATAAAAATGTACATTAATATGTGAGGAATTAGATAAGTAGGCAGAAGTTAAAGGAAGGGAAACAGAGAGGAAGAGAGGGGAGGGGGGGGGGAAGGAAAATGATAGAAATTGAGCCTCATCTTGACAGTCATCACTTCAGCTATTATCCCTAATTCTCTAAGGGAATATCTCAGTTAGGCGGAGTAAATTTGAGGCTGATAAGCAGACAATGAGATTTGCCCGGGCTTTGAGGCAAAGCCCTTCCAAGGGCTCGCTTTCACCTACGCTAGGTTTGAACTTGACACATCACATGAGAGGAACAGGCCAGTCTCAGCTCTGTTTTTTGAAGTGTGAAAACCTGTCGGCAGGTCACATGTGTCGGTAAAAGGCTTCCCATACATTGTATGGTCATTGGTTCTGCTGTGCTTTTGTGGCGTAAATATTTTTATTCTCCCGTCTCCACCCTCTGTGAGGCTCTAATTAGCGCCGTGAGTCAAACCACAGAACGTCTCACATCAAGACATCCTCCAGGAATTTCACAATTGCGCATAGATGTGGGCCGGAGTCCAGGCAGAGCGCTGGGAAAGTTTAGTTTCACAGTAAATAAGGTAAATAATGGAAGTAGTTCAAGTGTGTAATTTGTTGTGTGTTCCAATGCACAAAATAGCTGTAATATATATATATGAGGAAGACGAGGCTGGCGAAGGTAAACAATACTGATGATTAAAGACGACACAGTTTGTCTCAACTTCTTGCAATCACAAAGCATATGATGGATCTTTCCTCATACCAACACTGATATACTTCTATGGGAATGTCTATGAGATACGACCGACGTCAGTGTAACATACAAACACTCCGACAGCATCGTGGGACAGTCTGCGCACGACATTCACATCAACAAAGCACTCGCCAACGCAGCGCCAGACATGTTGCCTACCGTCTGCAAGATGGAGCCGAAAACAGAACTCAACTGTGAAGAGAACGCTTTCCCCAACGTTCGAGAGTCTATCGAATATGTGCGTTAGCCCACTGAAGTCTGTTCCTACACGGGACAGCTGTCGGGTCGCGGCCTCCGCGGGGACGACGGACGCACGGACCAGCTTCTCTCAGGCTGTTGCAAACTGTTTGTGCACGGATTCTCTGCTTGTTGAAAACCACACATTTCATCGGCTGCGCGAGTCGCTGGTGTGAGGCGGTTATGAAGATGCAGCAGACGATCGTTTTAATCCGCAACAAGTGGTGTGACACATCCTCTGCGGGTACGCGGCCGCTTGGCCGTGTTGACAAACTGCTGGAATAAACTTCTGAGGAGGCTTGTTGTTGGAAAATTTGCAGCTGCGGCGATTCGCAGAATTGACATGGCAGCTTGCAACATGCCAATTGTTCCCTGTTGACTTGTAACATCTGTGGCATTGGGATGTGACACATCTGGCGGATTCGGGGGTGACCTTTTATTGGCCCAATCATTAGGAACACCTGTGTTCCTAATGTTGCATTTATACTTTTGTTCAGTATACAAGCATGCTTATCCCTTAATCATTCCCTTATCCCCTATCATTAACAGCAAAGGAATTTGTGTCCGAGCTGACCCACAGGGGACTGAAACATCGACCCAGGTTCAGCACACGTAACCAAATTGTCCAGGAATCCTTCCACACCTCTCCCGCAGTTCAATCCCCAGAACTCTAGTGTCCATCCATATTTTAGTATGTTCCAAACACTTGCTGCTGCCATATCTTGGCAAAGACGTTGCTGTTTGGAACACACTTCCCACACAGATGGACAGATGAGAGGTGGATAATCCTGCAGGAGCTACTTGAGAGGTTTCCTTTGGACGTTCCGAGACTCTTCCCTCCTGTGACTCTGGTCTCTGAGATTACGTTCACACAAATCAGATGTTTCTCAGAGGTCGGATTTACCTTCCTTGATGGTTCACATTCATATTTACAACTGACTTGCATCCAACTGTAATGAGACTGCATCTCTCCTTCTAAACAGCACACATGAGCAAACTGATACGATATATTACTTCAACCTGGTAGTGTGAACCTGAACTAAAACTACTGTTTTACAGAGTCATTACTTTCCAGCTAACACATATTTGAAGATTTTCACACGTCTGGACATGAAGGTTAATTTGCTGACTTTTTAAAAGATATGTTTTGGGTTATTTTGAATACACACCACACTTAAAGGGGCACTCCGCAGAATTTATTCATGAAGTTAAGTCGGTTAAGTTTCGGCTTGAGATTTCTATCAGATAAAGCTGTGTGGGGTTCGACAGACACGGGCAGGTGCAGTCTAACTAAAGACACTCCTGATGCTTTGTGGAAGGTGCAGCATCGACTGTCCGACCTCTGTTTCCAAGATTCTCCTTTTCAATGCGTCTCCAGTGGAAGCACATTACTAAATCACTGGGAAACCATCAATATGAAGCATTTATAATTGAGATTTATAGATTTTAAGAAGGAAATTTACACAGTGTATTGTTAACGAGCGTGGAGCGCAATCGTGTATCTGAATGAGAAGTTGTACTCATCTATTAAATGGTGATCGCCAATAAAAACGCTAATAAGTCAGTTTTAATGCGATGAATTGTTCCAATTTATAGTGTTGACGAATTAGACATTCTTGCTGGCTGTTGCTTCTTAGACAGACGCCAACGGGTGCATCAGTGTAAGAAGGAGGGGGGGGAGCGTCACCATTGCATGCTGGAAGCTTTGTTATGTGACACGGAGGGTTAAGAAAGTGTTGAAATGAGACCTTCCTGTTGGCAAGTACGCCAAAGCAACAAGCTCATGTTCAGTTGACAAAGTCTTTTAGTGTGAGACGGGAACAACGCTGGCATTATTTATTATTTATTATTTCAGATATTCCACATCGTGGGACATCAGGAGGGTGGACGGACGCGCCAATAAAACAACGGACCAGCCATTTGAGGGCCGCTGTGTGTTTCCTATTTCCAACTAGAAACTAGTCTCTGTTTTAATTTGACGACCGCTACAATAATCCTAAATGTAACCATGACAACTGAGATCAGCTACATTCGAAGTGGTAATTTTAACTCAAACTTTTGTTTGCACCCTTTCCACCTCCATGAATGAATGAAGTTAAAGATTCAAGAATGTGTTTAAAATTGGAGCAGATCCTCAATGCTAAATGCTAAATGCTCCAGCCTTCAAAGTGTTAATCCTATTGTGATAGAACAGAAGAGACACTCGTATAGGAGCTATACTGTGACATAATAATGGTTTACCGTGATCGTCCTTTCCTCGGAGCGGTGGGCGTTCCTCAGCAGTACCTCACATTACAGCGCCACAATACCTATAATAGCAACAACGCTCAAGTAAACAGTATTTCCTGCTAAGTATATAAGTATATATATAAGTTATCATGGCATTCGAAGAAAGTGTCTGAGTGCTGCAGAGACAGTAACATCATGTCCATTGGCGGAACACATGCTTCCTATCAGTTCCCTCACTGCAGTCGATGGTGAAATCAGACACCAGTCAAAACAGTGAATGTGTCATCGCGGCATATGTGCCCTAAATTCTGATTTTGTTGGAGGCTTCAACGCTGTCACACTGCAGCAACACGCTGAGTGGTAATGAACAGTAGAGAGTGTACCGGCATGCACGCGCACTTGCAGCCGTTTCATACATCACCACATTAACATTTGTTAATTTAGAAATGCAGACTCGTGAATGACACAGAGCAGGATTTGCTGAGTAATCCCCTTTCTGGTGCACAAAGCCATAACTCTGTTACAGTGAACGCTAAGTCTCTTCTGCCTGGCACACATTGGACTCTTTCACACCCGACCAGTCGAAGTCGTTCAAATCGGCCTGCCTCTTGGCTTTACACGAACACGTTCTGCGGAGGGGAAGGTGCAGAGAACTATCTGTGGAAATGGAGCCAGTCTGGCTAATCTCAAACTGCATCCCTTTTTTAAGTCACACTGTACATAGTCATACAGACACACACACATCTATCTGCATTACGTTAGACACAGAGGCCTGGAGGGCCGGTCACTTCCTCCAGACTGAACCTCAGCCATAAATTATCGCCACTCCCAACATCTAACCTAATATCACACCGAGAAGAACGCAGAAGGCCAAGAAGACGACACAAGTCAATGAAACAATCAGACAGCGCCTCCATTGCAGTAACACATATCCCTCCAAAGCAGAACGCCCCATAAATTGCCAGAAGCAAAAGCGTAATGGAGAAGACGGTAATTTGAAAATGAATCAGCATTTCTGTTGACATGTCGGACATAATTTTGCAAAGTGATATCTGTTGTACTGTAACAAACACCGTCATTATAGGAAGAGGCGTTCAGACCTGCCGTGATTATACAGATTATTTCTGTGAAGACAAGGTAGAAGGTAGAAATAGACCCACTGAGGAAGAATCTGAAGATTATTATAATCAGAGGTGGGCAGAGTACTCGACCCCAATACTTGAGTAAGAGTACAGATACTCCTAGTCAAATTGTACTCCACTACAAGTAAAAGTAGCTCAGTTACAATGTTACTCGAGTAAGAGTAAAAAAGTACTTGCTTTTAAATGTACTTAAGTATTCAAGAGTACATGCTTTTAAAAATACTTAAGTACCTAGAGTAAAAGTAAAAGTAAAAGTAAATTTCTTATTTTACACAATTAATTGCTGAAGTTTTTCACAATTAATGTATAAGACCTTAAGTTGTAACTCTTGTTTGAGAAGTAACTCTGCTGCCGCCATTACCGCCGTGTTGTTTTGAATTGATGATAAGACAAAACAACGGGTAACCGGCGTTATCCTTATTTGGAAAGCTGGGCGGGCCTGGATGACGTATTTCCGCTTTTACGTAGATCCCAGTGGAGAACGTGTACTGTGATTGGTTTCCTTCTTTGATGGACATAGCGTGTGGCCAATTGCATTTTAGGGGGAAAAGTCCGCACACGATATATTTTTTAATAAATAGTTTATAGAAGAAAAAACAACAACCAGTGAACCGCAACCGACCCAAAGTAACGAGTACTTTTCACCCTTCCTAGAAATTTACCCGAGTAAAAGTAAAATATTTGTCTTGGAAATTTACTCGAGTAAGAGTAATAAGTATCAAATAAAT
>CAAKHC010019275.1:41862-84209 GCA_901007825.1 Macroramphosus scolopax | reverse complement strand
CTCAAAAACGTAATACTAATAGAAAGATAAAACACATCATTCAAACACGACTCCGTCTCTACCTCAAACTCTCGGACGACGGCGGTGAACGCCGGGTTTTTCCTGCACTGTTCATCCAGCAGAGCCACGTTGTTGTCGAACTGGCGGATGTAGGTGGAGTACATCTTCAGGTAGGGACCCTTCTGGACAAAGATGTCTGACAGTCGCTGGTGATCGGTCCTGCGAGAAGCCATCAATGATACAGGAGAGAGGGAGAAGGTGATTGAACTGATGAAGAGGCACTAGTGACACGTCTCCTTCTGTGAAAGCGGAGTAACGTCCGTACCAGTGGGCCACTCGCTCCTCCAGCTCCCTCAGCAGGTCTCTGTTCAGCTGGTAGAGCTGCGGCAGGTAGTACAGGATCTGGCTGAGGATCCGCTCCTCCACCACCGGCTTCCCGTTCTGACGGGTTGCCTTGGCGACAGCATCCCTAAAGTCCTACAGCAACACAGAGGAGGTATTCCATCAGTACTTCTTCAAACACATACAGCGTACAGGGTGACGACCGATGTACGGCAGCTGGGCAGGAACACGTGGTCATCACCTCATAAACTGTGTGTGTGGGTGTGTGTCATGTAATCCACAACACACACACACACACACACAGCTGAGTCAGCCCTCTGACTCTGTCCAGAGTGCCAACACACACATCCACCTGGAAGGAAGCAGGGAGGCCAAACACGATCCCAGTGACCCAGCAGACGTGTGCGAGCTCACAGTCAGAGCCGGCTGAACATCGACTGAACACACCCGACGTATCGTACTCAGATCTTCTGATACATTTCATTTGATGATGCACGTTCTCCAGTTATCACATCCTGGGCCTTATTGATCTTTACAGGCGTATTGACAGTGGATGTTTTTGTAAGTAACAAATTAAATCTTCAGAAATGCTTTCATGGTAAGTTTGCTCTGATCTTTTGCACCAGTTGTTATGTTGGATTACGGCCGTTTGTCCTTCAGGTCGTCTCCGGACCTTCAAGTAAACCCAAGAACCTCCACAACTAAAACACATTTTAAAAAAGGCCATTTAAAGACACATCAGCTGGGCGACTCGCCACAAGTATGCACACACATTCACCAACCCACACACCCACCTGCACACATGCAGCACATACTACACACACACACACACATGCACAGGATTATCTTGGTATGCGTGTGTCTGGAGGTCGCCGCTGCGGCCCGAGGAAGCAGCTGCTGCGTGGCCAGGCCGTCCGCGGAGGCAGAAGAATGCGAGCTGACCTCTTTTCTTGGACAGAGCTCAGCGCCTCGCCCTCCCCCGTCAACCACAGGACGACAACTTCCATTTATTCACTAAAGCCACGTCTGAGGCGGCCCGACAGGTGGACCCCTGACCTTCAGTGAGGGCTGTCTGAACCCATCTCACCTGTGGTTCCCCTGCGGACGGACCTAGAACAGGGTCTGGACTGTCCTGTTACACCTCGTGGACAGAAGAGCTAAACAGAAAAATAGATGAATAACCACTTCTCAAATTAAAGAGTGGTTGTAAAGCAGCGTGAGGGAGCAGCGTCCCTGCAGAGGAAACCTTCTGTTCAGTCAACACCAAAGCTTGTGACCACAGGTGAGTGTTGGAACGTAAGTCATCTGGTTCATGCTAAGGAAGTTAGCATTAGCCTGTTTCTTACGATGCGAGTGGACACGCCAACTTTCCTGTGATATGTTGGTCTGTGATATATGAAGCGCTAGCTTGTTCGGATCACCTACAAATCGTCCCTTTAAAGTATCACTAATAACAATCATCAATGATTATTGTGAGGAGGATATTTGGCTGGCACAACATGAACATACAAACTCTTTCCAGCACTGACATCATCTCTGGACCGGCCCTTTAATTTGTTTAAGAGAAAATATTTGGATTAAAGATGGATTAAAGTCGTTTGTTACATTAGACGTCTGTAAAATCCTGCAAGCATGTTCGGCTGCTAGAAAACAACGACTGCAGTCAAACTTTCCAACAACCGGACTGCAATTATGACTGAAATAAACTGTGTGGAGGAGCCGACGGGAAGAACCAACAATATTATGTCTGTCGATTATTTATGTGAACTCATCAATGTGCACATCGCCAGAGGATGTGATTTAATCATCTCTCTCCAGCGGACTCGTCCTCCACACACAAACACACCTCAGCGTGTTCAGCGGCCGGTCTGGTCTGAGCAACTCACAGCAGCCGTGTGTTTACTTGTCCGCTGCCACCAACAGGAAACCAGAAGCCTCCAACACTGCAACTTTTAAAGCCTCAGCCCTGGAATAACCGTATTAAACCCTGCAGGCACCTCATGTCCATCCCGAGTCAAACAGCTGGGGTCAGAGTGGGAGTAAAGTTGATGTACTTACGATGTGAAGAAGCTTCAGGACGTCCACAAACCTGATCGAAGAGCAGAAACGTACCAGTTAGACAATCACGCAGTCGTTGGGGATTTCTAGTACGACTCAGGAAGAGATGTGACGAGTTCCTCACACTTTCTCGGAGCTCATGATCTCCTGGGCGATGTGCACCACCTTCTTCCTCTTCATCTCATCCTCTTGCTGAAAGAGCAGAAACACAGTCAGACCAAGGCGCCACAGAGATGCTCACAGCGACGGCTTTACCAACCACTGCTCACTCACAGGCTCGCTGCAGATCACCATGATCCCTGGACCCGCTCTCTGTGAGCAACAACCATCGGGGACGAGCCGCTCAGGCTGCTGAACGAGCTCAGACCAAAGTAGAGCAGCGGCTTCCCTCCCTTTCTGATGGTGTGTGTTGTGGAATGGTAATGGGGCGGCCGCGTGATGACTTAATTTGGACAGTGTCCTTGACCCCCTCTCGACTGAAATGTCCCGCTGGTCCTATCGGCGCCAGTGTTTGTGATACCCTGGAGCTTTGAGGGGCATCAGACACGGGTGCCGACAGTATCACAGAGAGCTTCACACAGGATGAAGAACTCTTTGAGTCATTGAGAGAGCTATTCCTGAAGCTGTAACCCCTCTGTGTCTGCTAACCCTTTCACACACACCCTGGGAGGCAGTGACAGGCATGCGTGCACACAATCTCCTGCTGCTCCACCGACTGCTTAGTCACCTTTAATTATATGTCGTCTCCACTGTGATCTGTAAATGTTCATCATGACTGAAAAAAAAAGTATGAAAGCTGCTGGTAACAGCTCGAACTTGTTCTACGAGTCATCTGATAGAGGTCGGTGGTTCCATGCACGTGGAACTGAGGGGTCACGAGAGAAACATTTCCTGTGGCCCGAAGACGGACGTGTACGAGCTTAGAGTTGACATGTTTAAATAGACAGTGATGCAGTTACCTGTCGGTCCACCACCTCCAGGTGCTCCTTGCTGGAGGTGGAGCTGTCGTCCTCTTCATCTGAACTGTGGAGCTCCTCTTCCTCGGAGTGGACGTCCTGCATCAGCCAGCCGCTGCCCGTCAAAACACGGAGACAATAAAGTCAACGCCACAAACAGAAGCAGGGCTGGAGAGGCCCTCGATAAACGACTTCACAATAAAAGAGTTCTGTGCTGTGATTATTTCTTGTAAACACTATTACATCACCCAGTATTGACTGTCTGCTAGCTCGGCGCTACACACACACACACGCACACACACACACACAGAGTGTCTGCCAGGCTCCTGCAGGTAGCGACACGTGTTTGTGTTAACTTGTGTTTTGGTCCGACTCTCACAATCTTCTGAATTGATCAACTTTCATCACCTGCAGCAGCGGACGGACGGACGGACGGACGGACGGACGGACGGAGGGATTCAGCCTCCTAATCTCTGCCACCCTCAAACCCAACTGTGTGTTTTCGTGGCCTGCAGAGCTTGTTGCATCTCGGCGAGGGAGCTTGTGGCTCTGAATACACATTAGACGGGCCGAGGAGGAGGAGGGGACTCACACTCCCTTTCACTCTCATCAGCAGCAGCCAAATCCCTGACCGTGCTTGTTGTTCCTCACATGTCTCCTGACAGCTCCTTTTAACACAAATTCAATACGCTCTTCCTCTCTTTCTCTCCACGTCCCTACTCGCTTACACTTTCTCTCTATAGTGGAGCATTCCAACACACTGGGTCAGGCACAGAGCGCCACTTGTTTACGGCCCGAGGCGACTTACATAAACCTAACAGATGCCTGGGAAACGCTGCGGATTCACTCGCTCCCTCCGAACATGTTGCATACCAGACGGAATTAAGAAGCAGGCCACATCTTAATTGTTTTAATGTCTGGTGTCACGTTGCCGACCCTCGACACAAACTAGCAGTAACCTCCTCACTTGTAGTAGCCGGGCATGAGAAGAGGAAATAGGAACCGTGCCATCTATCATGGGAACAGCTCCCGTGTCCGAGCCGGCTATCAAATACAGAGAGACTCAATGGAGAACGTGACAAGGTGACAGATTCATTACAACCCTGAAGTCTTTAGTCTTTATGAAGCAACATGCTACACGTCTCCAGCTGGTATATATTGTTACGCTCACAATGCAGGTCACCTTAAACTGACAATAATAAGAATGTAGGGGTGTAAATCACGAGTGTCGTCCTGCACGGATGTTAGAGTCGACGATGACGTGACGGTATGTGAAATCCCAAAGTTCATTTTTGATGAACTCACGAATGCAAACAAGTGTAGAATACTTGCAGTACAATAATGCAACAGCATACATCAGTGTACAGGGAGGATGAAGCTAATGTGACCTGACTGCATTCATGTGACGCAGCGATGCATCGGATCGCATCTGATCTAACGTACAGATAAACGTTCTGCACCGACTCCGCTGGTTGTGTCAGTGCTCTCATGGAGCCGTCTGATGCACAGCAGACAGCTGCCTTCTTCCGTGAAGACTGACTGCACACCACCTGCCCGGCACCACATCACAGAGGAACCACACTGGTGACTATCTGGTGAACGTGTCGGAGCTGCCGGCTGTCAGAGACGGATATTATTTCATTATTTCAGGTGTCGTTGGACGTCAAATCAAAAGGTGGATTGAAAACTGGACCCACATTTGTCAAGAGGCCCAAAGCATGTCTTCAAATTGATTAGAATTATAATTAAAAGAGAAGGATAACTTGTCAAGTGTTGTGTTTACAGCTGCTTGATGTAAAACATGATTAAAGTCTAACGACAGTTACTGAAACCTGCTCGTCATTGCAGGATTTGTAGAAGTGGATCATTTCTTCATGCATCATGTTGATTTTCAACTATATACGTCTCATCTGTTATTATCTCTGTAATACTTTTATCTATTTGTTTATTTACCAAAACAAACATCACATTTTCTCACAAAGACACAGAGAGAGAAAAACGGAGCGACGAGGTTAAGAAGAGGCTAAACAACCGAAAGCAAAGGGAGGTGGGGGTTGAAGAGGAGGAGGAGGAGGAGGAGGAGGCTGGTGGTTGCTGGAGATTTATTTTCCCTGTTCAAGAGAGCTGTGTGGCGTTTCTGCGATTCTCAGACATTTCCTGCCCCGGCCACTGAAAATAACCCACAGGAAAACAGGCCGACCTGCTGCACATGAGCGCTCTGCTCAGAGTCGCCGAGGGCTCGAAGGACGACTGCACTCTGTTGTCGACACAGGACGCGAACATCAGCTGCACAACCTGTCGCACACCGTTACTACACCTACAGGGTGACAGCAGCACGTCCAGACGTCAGCCTGCATCGACTCCAGGCTCTTCCTCTCACACACATCACACTGCTCCACATATAAATACCTCTTTTTGTGACGGCTGTTAAAAACACGAGTTATTATTTTCAGCCTTGTTCTGTTACAGTGTCGCCGAAATGATAAATGATCTTTGGAAACGACCCCCCTGTTGCAGCTGCATCATCTTATTTCCTGTTTACAGTTAAAACGTGCTGTAATATGTTTTATCTCCTATATTGAAGTGTGCCGGTCTCACAAAAACCAGCAACTTTTTTCTGTTTGTTAGGACCTCGTCTGCTGGCCAGCTTCAACAACATCGGGCTGCACTAGAGAACATGTTTACAGATGTAAATGATTTGTAATGAACAGCGACGCTCTCTGTTCAACTCCTGTGCATCTCAATTCCTCTGATTTCCTGTCATCTCACAAAGAAAAGGAGTTGCAGAATGCCGTACCTCTCGTACTCGTCGTGACATCTCCCATAGGGATCCTGCACTTCGTAGATGTCGGAGTCGGCTCTGTCCGGGTCGTGTGGCCAGCCGAGCCTCGCACTGTGAAAAGGCAGGTTCATATACTCTGGGATCTCCTCGTATAGAGGAACATTCTCATACTCCACTGATTCGTCTTCATCTTCCCCGCAGATATCAGCCTCTCCTATGCAGCTCTTTGGCCTCTGCAGGACTTTCCCCCCCCTGTGTGACTCCGTGCTGGTACAGTCGAGGGACTGCCCTCCCTTGGCAAGCAGCTTTGGCAGCATCTTAACAGACAGTCTGAGCTCCATCAGCTTCCGGAAAGAGAGACTCCTCTTTTGAGAGTCTCCCCGGTTGGCCAGGTCGGCTGCAGAGAAGGACTGCGCCCTCTGCTTGCCCCCCAGCATCGGGGCTCGACTCTTTGGAGGCACGCTGCTCCTGGTAGGCATCTGTCGACTGAAGAAGGTCATGCAGGGTCGGGTAAAGCGCCAAGCTGTTTTCTCCTGAGGAGGCGCAGGCAGCTCCCTCATGAGCGAGTGGCCATGTGGAGGAGCAGGAGGGCAAACAGATGGAGGGGGTGGTGCTGGCAGGCTGTGTCTCTGAGGTTTTCTCGGTGGCGCCCTCAGTGACTGATGATCCTCAGCGGAGAAAGCCTTCCTAGCGTTTCCAAGAGACGGGTGGCCTAGTTTGATCTGCTTGGGGAGGCTGTGAGTGATCGGGTAGCGCTCGAAGTCTCCGTAACCATCCTCTTCATCCTCCTCCACCCAGTGCGCCTCTCCCTCGGTCTTGTAGCTCATTGATTCCAGTTTTGAAAGCAGGTTTAAGGAGTGGGAGGTGTTTTTGCTAAGGGTAGGGAACATGTGGACTGTTCTGTGGAGGCGAGGCGAAAGGGAGGTCTGTCGAGGAGGGGGCACGGGTGCGTCGGGCTCATCGTCTCCCAGAGTTGAGTCTTTTTGGGGCAGAAGGTTGTTACTCGACTCCTGTTGGAGCTCAGA
Organism: Macroramphosus scolopax; assembly: GCA_901007825.1. Taxonomy (NCBI): domain Eukaryota; kingdom Metazoa; phylum Chordata; class Actinopteri; order Syngnathiformes; family Centriscidae; genus Macroramphosus; species Macroramphosus scolopax. Next base: position 77,046 of record CAAKHC010019275.1, on the reverse strand, counting down.
CTCCAGCTCTGCTTTGTGTTCCTCCACCACCTGATCCTTGGCCCCGCCCTCCACCCCATCCTGCCTCACCAAGGATGGCTTCTTAAGTTTTCGTGGGTGAGGCACCGGGAGAGGTTTGCTGGGGGGGGCAGGGACTTGCAGATCGGAGTGTAAACTGGTAGGAGACGCTTTGCTTGCAGCCTCACTGCTTTCTACCTGAACATTTTCTGCAGAAGAAGTTGTAGATTCATGAAGTGTGACACTCGGGGAGACAATGATGCTGCCTGCAACATCACAGGCCTGGTCACAGTCTGTTAAATCTGTTCTTAGGACCTCTGTTTGTGGATCAGCTTTAACAACATCAGGCTCCGATAGAGAACATGATTGACTCAAAACACCATCCTGATGATTCACAGAGTCGGACCCGTTCCCCCTCTGTATCTCTGCGCCCACCAGCCCTCTGTCCAAGTGTCTCTGTCTTTGGGGTTTGTCCTTGCGCTTCTTGTTTGTCCCTCCTCCACCTTCACCCGTCTCTTCAGCCAATCCATCCTGCTGGTTTTCTGATTTGTCTTGTGGCCTCGTCCCTGTAAGACCTTCTGTAGAAATCCCATTCTTCAACGAGTCTTTGTGCAAACAGCTCCCATGCTCCGTTACATTCCCATTCTCCAGTTGTTGGCACTGGAAGCTGTCCTGAAGCCCACAAGAGCAGGTGGGAATGATGTAATCTGATTCCCGTTGGTTTTTCTCTGATAAGATCCCATTTTTGGAATTGAGAAGCGAGAGGCTATCCTGCAAAGCCTCCTCCTGTTCCTGAGATAAGATAAGGTGGCCGCTGGGTTTGGATGGTGGGGGAGAAACAGTGGGAGAAGACGCTGTGGATTTGGGGATGCACGGTTTGGGCGCAACAACTGGTTTTGTCCTCTTGAGAGTAGCAGGGGAGGGTTGGGAGATGGTAGAGGACTGAGAGAACAGACCCGGTTTAGGGGCGATGGGCGGGGGAGAAGGTTTTGTGGTGGCGGGGAGTTTAGGTTTGGGAGCTAATGGAGGCTTCTTCACACCTGCATGTAAAACAAAGAGGGAGGAGATTTACAGGAAAGTCAGACATTAATTTTGCACACATTTTCTTTCAGATTGTGCAGCACCAGCACAGCACACAGATGCATCATTCATCCCTCCCTCTTCTAATATAAGCATAGACAGCTGCAAGCTGTGGTTAAGGATTAGGGTCAGAAGGTCAGTGTTGGGGTCAGAGGGGTGCAACTGGGGGTTGGAGAAAAGTCTGAAATAGTTCCTGCATCGAAATCGAAATTTTAAAGTAGATTTATGAAAGAATGATAAAACGTGATATACTTAATAAATGATTATGTCTCTAATTCCATCAACAGTAGCGGAGCAAAAACATAAACAACAGTTTATGTTATTGTGTCTCTAAAAATACGAAATATAAATACTGTATATAGTAAACGTTGCCTCCATGCTGGACCTTAGTTACAAATGTCATGTATGCTTCTCAAAAAAAGTTTTTATAAAGGAATAAACATAAAATCTGACAATAAAGACCCATTCTGAATCTAAGTCCCCTTCTTAAATAAAGTTTAAACATTAAAACAGATTAACGACGTTTATGAAGAGGTGTCAATTGAGGTTGTAGAACATATTTTCCGCTCAACAGGCTGAAGCTGATGGCTGACCGACACCACGAGAAGCGGAGTCATCGAGCGGATGTTTCCAAAGAGACATAAACACGCTACCGCTGTGCGCAGAGTACCAAACTCGGTTATAATATAATACAAGTGAAAATCAAATCACGTTGTAGACATGTGACGCGCAGTAAGACAGGCATGACAAACGTGCTTACCATTTATTAAGAGATGGTTATTAGTTCGGCATACACCCAATATGATAAATAGCTGTTAATATTTAAAAAAAAAACGTCCAACTTCTCCCAGGTGGTCGTCAGCGAAGAGCACAAATCTCAAACTTGTATTTAGTCTCTAATTGCATCTGTAACGTAATTACATAAACACTATGAGCCGAATTTATCCAAACATGCTCATGCAACCATTCAAGTTTTGTTCATGTTCTGTTTGTCAACTAATAACCGCAGGAATATAAGTTTCCAGATGTTTAAGCGGAATTTAGTCCGACGCGTTCTCTTAACAACGACAGGTAACGTAAGCTGGGCATGTCGTGCAAAAAAAAACAACCAAAAAACGTATATGGCACATATCCAGTTTAGTGGAAGAGATTCACTAACACTAAAAGGAAGTTTAGCTGGCGTTTTATATGTGGTTATACTGCGTATGTATATTGACCCGTTGCATCAACAGCAGGACAGATGTTTTAAGACAAAGGATTTAACCCCTCCAGCTGCAACACAATTAAAACAAACGGAAAGGGATTTTTTTTGGTTTTAAGTTGTGATGGCGTTTCTAGACAGCAGTCAAACTGACGCGCAGTCCTTTTTATATCTTTTTGAAAGCTGTTATTAAGAAAAACTGCAATTAACTGCGGCTCTGTAAACATACGTGGGTGATGTCGTCCGTTACAATACTAACATTTAGTATGTATTACTTTACTAGACACAAAGGTATACATGTTGTATTATGTTTTTGGGCTAACAACAATATGTGCTTGCAGAGCAGGATTTGGCTAAGTTAACTTAGCTCCCAGTGAAACAAACCTGTGCTCATGACTCCCGACTGGCTCCTTTCTCCATGAGTAACTTAAGCGTACTTTCAATGGAACCGCGAGAAACCCTCCGTTTTTTCTTCCCACGACACCATTGTCAGTTTGAAACCCGCTTCAAGGTGAAAACATGCAGGTCCATCGCTGTTATTCTTTATCCCGCAAGCACATCTTCAGATAAAGTCTTTACACCCGCTGCTTTTTCCATTTTTCCCGAAGTTTTTTGGCCACGGTGATTTTCCCAACTACGTGAAGTCAAATACAAATAAACAACACACTTCCTGTTCAGGCGTGGAAAATAAACCTCTTGTTGAATGTGAGACGTTTCAAGCGTCGTTGTTTTGTATTGAAATGACAGAAATGAGCGAAAAAATATATCAAATTGTACATTCTGGTTATCTAAAATTAAAGATTTTGTGTTTTGAGGCATTCATCACTACTTTTAAAATATGGTTAAAAGTGTGTTGTGCGTGTGTTTTATTTTGAAAGCTATTTCCGGTGAGTGTCTGAGAAATTCACAGTCGCTTTACGATTAACTTCCTTGCCTGGCTTTCCCAACAAGTTGGGCCGCCGCCTTTCGCCACCAGTGAAGGCGCTCGAGCTGTTGTTCGTTGCTAGCGAGGAAGTGTAACATGACGCTGAGGCTTATGGGAAATGTAGTTATACGAAGTTTACCAGCCTGCTAGCAACCAACTTCCACGCCGCCGTGCCATCCTGACTACTGTTGCCTACAACTTCAGAATGCAAAACAGGCTGCGCATAGATGGCGGAGAGCAATGACTGAGGAGTTTGATGAAGATGTGGTATTTGAGGTTTGTATTACGGCCGCTTTTTTCTTATCGAAACGCGGAACCGATGCATTGTCACGTCACCCTGGTGCTGAAGTAGAAATAGCCTTTAACCGCAGCTAGCTTAGGTAGACAGCTGAGCGAGCTCATGCTAGCAGCTATGCTAGGCACTGACAGCCCAAAACAAATCCTCATATTTGGCTGGTTGCTAGCTGCGTTTCTGCCAAGGAGATTTGTTGGTCATGAGAGGGGCTGAGCTGGGCGAGTGTGCGCATTATTATTGGTGCTTCATCGCTACCAGACTGGTAGTTCGAGGTGGGGCGGGGATGACAGAAATGCGTCGGTTCTGAACAAAAAAAAAGACACTCACGTAGCTACATCTGGATGGTGACAACATGAGCTGCGACCTGGTGTGACCATGCAAGTGAGTAGCAATGTACCGTAGAGATGTTATTTAGACAAACGGTGCGTTTAGAGGCAATGCTTGATCATGTCAGATGAATGAGATGCTCCTCTGCAGCTTCCCAGAAATTACAGCAGAGATGCTCAGAGTAATCTTTTCTCAGCAACAGAGGATCAGCATTTGGGAGAGAACTGGGTCAAATGTTGGTTTGGTCAAATTTGAGCTTCCTCTCTGCTTATTTCATGGCTGAGCCTTCTTTATTTAGAGAAGCGAACAGCGCAGTGCCTGTGTGTGTCTTTCTGCAAGAAGGATTATGACTTGTGCTTACATTTACTGTCCTGGCTTAATACACAAAATAAGTATTTAGGGAGTCTGCATGGACTGGCATACAAAAACAGCCCAGCTGGTTGCATGTTCAAATGTGAAGGGATTTACAATGTACAGCACTTCTCCCAGAATAGGATAGTAAGCTGTGTGGAGGAGAGATTGGGTTGGGGTAACAGTGGAGCCTCAGATCGACCAATCAGAGATACATTTTACTCAAGTTGGGACGCTTTTGGAGTGAATCTAGGAAATGTAGGGCTACACCAGGAGTGGCCAACCTAATCACCACATTTTCCTATCTGTCTCTCCTCCTCTTTATCAGATATGATTGTAGACTCTCCTTTTCCCTTTTCCTTCGTTTATCCAAAGTTCCTCAACCACAGTCTGACCGCCTCTCTTTCTCTTTTTGCAGAACTCTCCTCTTTTCCAGTACCTGCAAGATCTAGGGCACACAGATTTTGAGGCATGTCCGACGGCGACGCAGGAGGAGGACTATGGCGGAGAAGAGGGAGACCTTTCCTCAATGGATGGAGTTCCACAGAAGACCTCAGTGAGTTCCTCACGTCAATGAATATTACACATGTGGTAACTGGATAATGTCTGATGACGGATGTTATACAGACTTTTATTATCCAGGAGGGTAAAATTTGTCTTGCAGGCAGGTGAACATTAATCCTAATGGAAGACTTGAAGATATTACAAAGAGACGCGTGCAGACTAACTAACTAGACTATCAATTAACATACCAATTATTTCCTCAATTAACTGCCACATATAGTATCACATACGTGTCAATTTATTAAGTACACTGAGACAGAAGAGCACTGCAATGAGGTTTCATTTAATCTGTCTTTGAGATGTTGATGATTTAATTCTCATTGTGGAGGCTGTAGTTTGTGATGCTGGTGAACTGGTACTGAGAGATTTTAGGGATTAGGGTTTTCTAGGGCAGAAATAATACATTCAGACAATACACACGTTTATTCTTTTGAATCAATAAAGATTTTACAGATAAGGAACACATTTATGGCATCTCAATTTGAGGTTTATTTAATTTATATATATATATATATATATATACCTTCGCCCTTCCGTTCAACTCTGCAGCTTATCAGACGATCTGTAGATAAACTACCCTGTGAGGGTTGGAATATATAATCTGAAGAACCTCTACAGCTCCTCAACATGTCCTGAAAAATAGGACAAATAATTGAAGCGTGCAAGCTGATAACCTAACATCATCAGTCAGGCTCCTTTTCAGGCTTCTAAAGTTTCCACCGAAGCCTTTTTCTGCTGCACAACACCGAGCATGTAATCTGAACAGGCCCAACACATTCCTGAGTTTCACTTCCTTCTTTGCACCAAATCCAAATCCCCTGGAGAGATGAGACCCGTGTGAGGTTGATGTGCGACACTGTTGGATGCTAAAGCTTGAACAGGAGAATAAATCGCCCCGTCTCTCAAACAGAGTCAATAAACTCATTCTCCTCATGCGGGGAGGATTTATTGGATCAATAAGTAACGGACCAAGGTTTTATCCTCATCCTCGATTTGTACCAAAGTAATAATGTTATTTTACTACCATAGAAGATTAAGAAAAGCTGCGTGTTCCAGGAAGTGGAGCCCTTTTTGTAAGTCACTTAAAGAACAAGGGGATTATTAGAATACAGTAAATAATCTGAGTGGTTATTCAACATGTTCCGCTGTAGATTAATACAACAGGCTGCATCAGGTCGAACTCGGCAGCCCCCGTCATCGCTTTCACGTCACTGCGTCTGCGTCTCTGACCCGGGGCGTTATGTGTTTATCGCTGTTTGACCTTTACAGTCGGACAGAAAGTCATTAATTTGACTATTGACTCCAAACGGTGACACACGATCGCCACAGAACGTGTTGTGCACTCGTTTGGATGCTTCACCTCAGTCGAACCACGGCGAGCGGGACTAATGCACTGATGAAGGTATTTTGTGTTTCTCTCTGTTCTGAGTTTCCAAGTTTTCCAAAGACGTTGTTTGTTCCTCAGACATTCTTCCTGCAGATGTTTGCCTCTGTGCGCATCATTTGTAGAACTGTTTCTAATGGATCTGTGTGCACGTCAGCGCTACAGTCATCGATTAAAACCTGGCAACCGTACTAACAGTTAGACGTAGTTCAGTTCGACCTGACATGTTTTGCGTCACTCAACTCGTTCTCCACCCCCCCCCCTCCTCCTCCTCCTCCTCCTCCTCCTCCTCCTCTCGCGACGGGAAACAGCGGTGTGTTTTCCCCAGTCAGGAACTTTCCGTACATGTCATGCTTCCTCTCTCGTACACTGTTGTTCTAAGGAGTAAAGGAGGATGAGGGCTTTGGATGAGACAGGAAAGCCTTTGGGTTGTCCCTGTGTGACCAGCTTCCTGGAGCCCAGATAAAGCCGGAGCTGAGCTGAGCTCCCCAGCACATCTCACTTTACTTTACCAAAAGAAAAAGTCACTCTCGTAGCCGTGTTACTGGACTGATCCATGGAGAGGACGAGTGTCCTTGACCTGAAATGTTGGTGACGTGGAAGTCATGTAACGAGTGTTGGCTGCTGATGTTATTAGGAGTCATTAACCCGGGAGTTCATCAGAAAGTGATCAGGACAGCTGTTAAAGTGTGTGTGTATGAAACACTGGATACTAAAGTTCAGATGAGTTTCAGTGTAGAATGTTGTTATTGAAGCGTGTTAACATCCCAGAATGCTAACAGTGTTAGCTGTGACTCCAGAGAGTTGTGGTCTACTTCAAGAGCACACCGGGTCACTTCGATGTTTGTGTGTGATGTGTCTCCAATCAGTAATCAATACAACTGCAGCTGTTTGCACTTGTGCTTCAGCCCCCAGCCGAGGGTCAGCCTGCGGGCAGCCCAGTCTGGATCGATAGTCCCCTGCCTCCTGCAGCGCTCACCCATGGAGTTATAACCCTGGATAAACATGAACTGTGTGTGTGTGGTGTGTGTGTGTGTGTTAGCTGAATTCTAAGCGTCCACATACAAACACACATTGTCCTGATTCTAAGTATTTCCCTGATTTCCCCAAACAAAGCAGATTACTGAACACTTGATCCGACTCCTGGTCCGGAGTCCAGGGTTTTCCTCCGCTCTCAGCGTGAGGTTTGTTATGCACGAAGGGCTGAGAGGTTAGAGCAGCAGGCTCGGTACCGAAAGGTTGCCGATTCGATTCCCTTGGAAAAGGTTTGGGCGGGGTGAGGGAACAGCGATTTGATGAAGTGGCATTTAACCTCCGACTGCTCTCAGGGCGCCGCTAAGTGGTTGCTCAGCGCTCCGGTGTGTGTGCGTGTGTGTTTGCATGGTCACTGTCCATGAATGGGTCTAATGCAGGAAAGAATTTCTCCTCGCGGGATTAAGAAAGTATCATAAAATAAAATGAATAAATGTCCGTGCCCTGAGAGTGTGAGGGTCTCTAGTTGGACTGCAGAGACTCTCGGGAAGCGAGATATAAAATCAGAAGCTTGTGTGTGTGTGTGTGTGTGTGTGGTGAGATTCACCAATTAGAAACACATGTCCTTTTTTCTGTCTCTTATACACAAAGAATTCCTCCTTCCATCTGCCACACGTTGGTTTTATTGAAGCTTCTCAGGTAAAATACCAAATTGAACAAACCGATGCCGTTCAGTGTTTCTGTGCTGCGTCGGCTCTGAGTCGGAGTTTTACAAACACGCATAGCATTTCTTGTTGTTGCCTGAAAGAGTTGGTCTCCCGGGATACGGTGTGATCGAGCGCTCATGTTGGTGGATTCCTGGGAAAATTACAAAAGCTGAAGAAAGTTCAGCAGCATTACTGACATGGACGTGATGAGGGATCCACTGGCACGGCAACACTTATTAAAAAGCCCTATAAGATTGGAATGCAGCCGGTAGTGAAATGACCTCCTCCTGTGTGTGTGTGTGATTTGCAGGGAGGACGCCTCTGGAGACTGGCTGAAGCTGTGTGGAGATGGAGCCCGATTCAGCCGGCCGCTTCATCTCAGAAGCTGGAGCAGCAGCTGGTAGGAAGACTTGGCAACAGAAAGCCACCCTGGCACCGAAACCATCCACCTCATACTCTTTTAACAGCACGTCTTCCTTTGATCACTTCTTCTTGGCTCCTCGCAGGACTGCGTGTTCGGTCAGTACTCGGTGAGGTGCATTCTGGACCAGGATGTGCTGCTGCAGGAGGACGTGGAGCTGATTGAGCTGCTCGACCCGAGCCTGCTCACACTGGGCTCGTCTCCGTCTGGCTCACCCATCCGAGCGAGCACCCTGCCCAGGCCGGGCCTCTTCGCCCGCCCCTCCCAACGGTACAACACAAACACACACACAAATATAAGCATCTATTCTTCTTCTACCTTTTTGGGTTTGGTATGAAATGTGAATCCGCTTTAATGGAAGATCTCTGCTGCCCCCCCCCCCCCTCAGGGACATGGCCTGGCTGGTTGGCCTCGCTGCCGCTCTGCTGGGCCTGTGCTCGGTGTCCGGGGGCCTGTGGTCGTTGGGCGCGGCCCCGTGGGGCCTGGCCCTGCTGGGCTGGGTGGGGCTCCGGGGGACTACGCTGTGGAGACGGGGCCGCATGCAAACAGCCGTCCACGCCAGGGTCTCGCAGATTCAGGCTCTGGTCCACAACAGCAAGACGCTGACCGGCTTGTCCCGCAAGGCGCTGCGGCTGGTGCAGGAGACGGAGGTCATCTCCCGAGGGTTCACCCTGTAAGTGTGCCTGTTTATTACTGTGTTTTCATGCCCTATCATTTCTCCAACTGTCCGTCAACCTGCTTTATTAGTCTCCTTTGTTCGTGGGCAGCCTGCAGTGTGTGTCTGTGTTACTGTAGATTAGCGTAACAACACGGCTCATCGTCACCTTGTCTCGTTTGTGTTTTCATCATCTCTGTTTTACGTCTGAATTGTCTCAGTTTGTCTGTTTTTGTCTCGTTTGCTCAGTGTTGTATGTGCCCCCTTCCTCTTTGGGACGTCTCCACAGTTGTATCACATTTCACTTGTCAAGTTTGCTCGACAGGGTGAGTGCGGCCAGCTCCTTTAGCAGGGCGGGGCCGGGGGCGGTGCCACGCGGCCAGCAGCTGATGGGGCTGAGGAAGGCCTTGTACCGGGCGCTCCGCTCTGCGTTTAGAGCCTCAAGACGAGCCACCTGTCACATGCTCAAGGCATATCCTTAACCTGGAAGGACCCGGGAACAATGTGTCTTCATGATCTCCCTGCTCGGGGTGTTAACAGTGTAGAGTGCATTGCTCATGCTTCAGTTCTTCAAGGAATTTATTTTCTTTACTTCATTCATAAGAAACAAGCAGCTCTTGTTCTGTATTGGTGTTATTAATAGTCGGGTCACTAGAGGGCAGCGCCTGGAGAGAGTTTGACTCTGAAAGGAGTCAGACATACTTTGTATAAACTAGAAGAAGAAGTAGCAGAATGTGCACACACGTTTCCACAGCTGTGCAATGTGTCCTTAACGCCTGCCAACGTTCCCTCTGAACTCTGAGATCGATAATGTGACCAACTACGTGTCCGCGGTGCCTCTGAAGGAGCTCGGCCTCGGCCTGGGAATCGAGCACCTGGGTGATGAGCAGGCGCAGGAGCTGACCGACGACTACAGCCTCCCTGCCCTGAAGGTTAGGCCTGAGGGCGAGGACACGCCACAACCTACCTAAAGTCTGGCAAAGGAAGGGTTTATACTGTTACTGTTTGTACGATTGCAGATGTTGTTCCAGCTGTGGGTGGGACAAAGCTCTGAATGTTTCCGTCGCTTGGCCCTCCTCCTGTCACCGCGGCGAATAGAGGATCCAGAAGAGTGCGCTCCAAAGGAGATCGCCCCTCTGTCTCTGCCCGCGCTGTACCGGTCCATCGCCGTGGTGACGGAGCCGCTCCATCACGCTCTGGCCAGTTGTCTTGGGGAAGTGCAGCGCAGCTACGACTTCCACCGCCACTTCGAGATCCAGCCGAGGACGACGGGCTCCGACAGGACCGGTCGAGCCAGGGAGAAATGTCGAGAGCTCAACACTCTGCACACCTCCATCCGAAGCCTGCAGCTGCACCTCAAGGCCCTGCTCAGCGAGTGAGGAACACACACACACACACACACACACACACACACACACACACACACTTTCTTGTCAAGTATGACAAAGCAGCGAGTGGTGTTATACTGAAACAGAGGAGTTAAGATTTGTGAAGAACTCATAAGAACTTTTCAGTCTTAAAAGCTGGCAGACAACATAACCTGCTCTTCTTCCTTTTGTCTGTGACGTCTTCAGGATGATCATCCTGGAGGACGACCTGGAGAAGTTGATGGTGTCCAAAGAACTGGTGGAGTTGACGTTGGAGGGCTACCAGGACCTCAGCGACCGGCTGCACCAGCTTGAGCCGCACATGCAGGCCAGCAGCGGCTGCTGGGAGGACACGGTCAGCCAGGTGGAGCGCATGCTGAGACGGGCCAACGCCTGTCCAGGTGAGGGGGGGCGACAAGAAGCCCTCACATGTTATTTGCTTTCCCAAATGTGCCATAAAATATAGAAAGATAAGTTGTTTGTGTCATTATTTTTAGTCTGTTGTAATAAAGTCTTCATCATCTCTGCAGGTAACACTGAGGGTGCAGAGCAGTGTGGGACTCCTGTGTCCGAGGTCCCGCCCCCTCCTCCATCCTATCCCTTGATCCTGGACAGAGATCCTGTACCAGAGGAGCTGGTAAGACACAAGATGTTGATCCTGCATGGCATGTCTGATTGTTGGACATGAGGGCGAGATCCAAATCAAACCAGCAACCACATGTCTTGTGTCTCCCTGTCGTCGACTGTTTCAGGAGTGGGAGGCCTACGTGTCCGAGTCTGACTCCGACGGTGACGGCAAGGACTCTTGGTGCGACATGTTGACACCGGAGGAACGGGAACGCCAGCGCCGGGAGAGGGAGGAGTCTCGTCGTGTCCTGTCAGAGCTCAAAGCTGTGCTGGGCTTCCGTGCGTCCGAGGGCGAGAGGATGAAGAGGAAGCAGCTGCTCTTCAGTGAACAAGGTCTGTGCTGAACCATGTCACGCCTTTGAAAGTGACGGGATCGGGGTTCGACCAGTGTTGAAGTTTCCTTTTGTAGAACTCTACGCCCACCAGCAACCCGTTGCTTCTGTGTTGCTTCTTCCATCTCTGTTGTTTATATCCGATTCGTAGTATAAAGTATCATTCCAACACTTTATTCACCTTCCTTCTCTGTCCTCGCAGCTGCAGTGGCGCCTTCGGTTTGCAGCGAGAGTTCAGATCCTGCGGTGGAGCCACCAGACTCTCCTGCGCCGGTGGGCCTTGCAGAAGCTGGCAACGAAGAAGGAAGCCACCTATCAGCGTGCACGGCAGGAAACAACGGGGTAGAGGGGGAAGGAAGAGATGACTGGGTGAGGCCTGACCCCTCTGCAGAGCCGCTGACAGAGTTCAGCTGTGGCGAGGAGCAGGCGGAGGAAGGGGAGTCAGGAGGAGCATCGGTGTGTGCAAGAGGAGGAGGAGGTGCGTCTGAGCTGCACCAGTACGATGGAGTCCTGGAGGACGGGGAGGCCCAGAACGGGCTGGACTGCGTCCTGAAGCCGAAAGTCACTGCTGTCTCTGTGATGGACAGACTCACGGAGATCCACGGCTCACAAGCTTTCAGCTTCAGCTCCGCCCTCGCCGCCCAGGTGGCGGCACGCTCACACTCGCACATCAGCATGGAGGAGCAGACGTTCGGCGACGAGGACGAGGACGAGGAGGATGAAGACGAGATGGACAGACAAACTCCTGAGAACGAATAAAAATCAACCTCTGCTGCTTTTACCAAGCAGTGAGCGGAGAGTGTATTTATGTCCCAGTGTCTCATCCGTCTCATCTTCCATGTTACGGTGTGAAGATTCTTCCAGTTCCACCACCCGCTGTCATCCGTCCATGTTGCTGCGTACACATTGTGCTTACTGCTTTTTGCTGTTAAATCTCAGGTACCAGAACCACTAGAACAACTTGTGACCTTGTCTGTGAAGATTCTCGTTCATCCAAATCATGATGTGTGTATATAGATATATCTATATACATATATATCTATCTATATATGACTCAACTATATGAAGGCAGCAGGACTCTCCTGATCTTTCAGATGAACGGGGAAACGGCATGAAGGCAAATATTTTTGTGTAGCACATTTCATACCAATGGAAACCCAAAGTGCTTTACAGAATAAACAAACTAGACCTCCGCCGAGGCCAGCCCCCCCCCCCCCTCTCTATTAACTGAAATCATTATACGTCAGGAAACATTTCTTAACACACTAAAAAAAATGCCTGATTTTTTTCAGAAATCTGCAGCTAATAAATCCTAAGGAATAAATAAATCTGCCTCAGCATGCAACAGGACCCCCTCCAGGCCGTGTCCCCCCCCACCACCACCATGTTTCATGTCATGCAGTTCTAGTGTAATCCTGCTGGCTGACAAACAAGCAAACACAATCTCCTTGGCGGAGGAAATCATCTCAATACGTCTATTCTGTGCATGTGATAATAATATTTCTGGTGGAGAAAGAACTCCCATCTTTTACTGAGGTAAAGTAAAAGTCCCGCATCCACATTGAAGTAAAAGTGTGTGTGAGTAACTGTACTGGAAGTATTATGAGTAGTCGATGAAGAAAACGTCCCGTGTGACTGTTGTACTACTGTAATACTATGATACGTATTCTATCATTATTAGGTTATTAGTTCTCAATTACTTATTTTCACGATGGATGAATCTGCTGGTTATTTTCTCCATTAATCAATCGTTTGTTCAAATCCTGAAGATAAGGAGAAATACCATAACAGGTGCTCTAAACGAGGATCAAACTAGTTGCCAAGTATTTCTTTCAATCGACTAGTTGGTTAATCAGCTGTATTTGTAGAAACTCTCGGGTAGTTTGATTGATAACAAAACATTTTACGAGTTCTTCATGTGTTCATGTCTCAAAAGGAATTTGGCAGTTTGTCCCCATTAACATTAATTCATTTGGCCCCATAACAACAAAGTAACATTTAATACCAACAGATTCAATGAAGGTTCATTATTTACGTCTAAAAACTGTCCTGACCAACCAGCTTCATTGACACATTTTGGCCTCTAAGCATTTTCTTTGACTACAAATTGCTCTGAAACACGGCACCAATTGCCATCTATGATTATCACTTTATATTACTGCAGCCACTCTGGTTTCCTCATCGATCCTGCAGTGCGTTCATTGTGAGAGTTCTCCATCCTGTTACTCTTTGATTTCCAGAGTGTTTTATCTTTGAGTTGACGTACTCCTACATTGGTGAATCACGCACCCGTTGATTATCTCCTTTGGCCTTGTGATGCATTTTCAATGTCAGATGAGATGAAATGGGTTAATCCGCTGATCAGAATATCAGTCCTGAAGCTGTTTCATTGCTGACATGTGCAAATAAATTCCACCAGTCAAAGCACTACTGCTATTTAAACTTTGCTGTGTGTGTGCGTGTGTGTTCAAGCGTGTGTGTGTGTGTGTGTCTCTCATTAAAGATATCTACAACTCAGTTATGACCATTTGTAACTGCAGTTCAATATTTCTGTAATTACCTTCAATACACGATATCTACATTGCCCCCCCCACCCGAATTCTAAAATAAATTATATTAATTTTCTTACAATAATGTCTGATAGTGTTTACTCTTTACATTGATCTGTTATATAAACAACATGGAGGGATTATTTATCTTTAATCATAGTGGTATAGACTCAAACACTCTTAATGTCAGGTGAGTTTATCAAGTTATTACGTCACCGCCGGATATTTCCTTATTAGGCTCAGCGCTCTAACTCCTCTTCAGCTGATGCGGCATGTTTGACTCTGTGCTGCTTTTAAGGGCTCCCCGGAAGATGAGACTTATGACGACTAGTTACCGGGGAAATGAAGAGTCACTTGTTAAAGCCACACAATGACAGAACGAAATAAAACAAAAAAATTGAATATAAATATCAATGCTAATCATTTTCAAATATGAATGTGATATTAATATACTAATTCCGGTGTTGCAACTCCAAATTATCATGGAGTTAGCGGAACTATGGTTATTGACTATACATAGCTTATTAAACTCTGTGTATGAAATACTACTACTGATACTACTACTTAAAATAATATTCTAATAAATATAATAATAAGAATAATAATTAATACAAGGTGGATGTTACGACATTCCCTGAAGGCAGCGTTCCTCAAACCGCTCCCACAATCCTTTGCGCTTCCCTTTCCAGCAGCGCCTGCGATCATGGCGACTGTGGTTGCAGAGCAGTTACCGGACCAGAAGCCGACCCAGGTAGGGGAGCTGAACGGGGAGGCGGAAGACCGAGAAAATGCCGACCCGGTTGAGGAGACGGGAAAGAAGAAGAAGAAAAAGAAGAAGAAGAACAAGTCTGCTACGACCGGTGAGTGTCTCGAGCAGTTTCTTGCTAACAGGCTAGCTGAGTAGAACTGCGTCAAGGTAGCCGGAGTTAGCAGTGACAACCCGGGGAATCTCTTCAAAATAAAAGTATCGAAAGAGGCTAAATTATGGAAGAGCAATACATTTCAAGTAGTTGAATATTTGTATCTGTTCACATGATTCATGATATTTTCTTCCTTTGTAATTCGCTTGGGGCAGTAAGACATAAAAAGAAGCGAATACTAAATAACTTTAGTGGTATTTTTCTTTGTTACCTATACTCATGTTCACACATGTTGGATCTAAGTTAAATTTAATCAAAATTAATACAAGACCATTTTTAAACACTTTTTCTGATGGAGTTTTCAATAACAGAACATTTAACTTTAGTCGTCAACAACTGGAATTTTGATAACAATTTTATCAGCAGCTTCAAGTACTGCTGGAAGTCAATCAGACAAGTAGTTAATCTGTAATAGATGTACTTGAGAAAATATCTATAAATTCTATTCGTCTCAGTCTAGTATTATTAAAACAGTTAAGCATGTTCAAAAGATAATATCCAATACAGAATATGCGTAGCGCCTTATCTTGAAAGGCCCGCCGGAAGCGCTAATGTTAAGCGTAGCTAGCCGTGCGCTGATCTACATTAGCCATGCGGGTTGAGAGATCCGTGTGGTGGCAGGCCTTCTGAGACACGCCGGGTCAGAGCCACCCAGGACCGGTGACATTCAACTGTGTCGACAGAAGAAGTAATCGGACACGTTAAACAAAAAAATAAATAACCTGTAGGACGAACTGGTCCAGCTGGCTGTCCTTTCCTTGAGTCTCAGCCAAGTTTTCCTGTTTCGTAATGCACTCCTTGCCAGAGTTATTATGTAAGGTGGGAGGACTGAAAAGGATGAATTCTTTAATAGATCAAGACACGTGATTATAAGTACGTACAATATAAAGACAGTTTACTGACTGTCATGTGCTCATAACTCATTAAACAAGATTCAGGATCATGTCAGTCTTCTAGTCCATATTGTGAAGGAATATTCAGTTCACTGTCCTATGCAGCTGTGATGTGACACTAGATAATTCCTGACAGCCCTTTTTGAGTCAGACATTATGTCAAGATATTCTTGTTTTGTTGCCTACAGCAACATAATGACGCTATAAGGCCATAAAATAACAGCTTCCGAATCCTCTTTATGGTCCACTGACTTGTCAGAGAGGATGCCGTCTCTTTTGTTCCCACACTAAGCGCCCTAACGTCTGTTCTTGCACTGCGTATGAACCTGCATGACTCCTGAGTTTGCACCTTCTTGCTGCTGCAGGCACCGAGGCGGAGACGGACGGAGTAGCCGAGGTGACCAAGCAGCTGGAGAAGCAGGCCGTAGATGAAAGAGAGAAGGAGGAGGATGGCGAAGAAGGTGAAAGCACACATCCTCGTCTTATTGATAGAGATGACGTCTCGTATGTTTGATTGGTAGTTTGTTACAAGTCTGCCTTCGCTTGCACAGATGGAGACGAGGGAGAAAACTCAGCAGGGAAAAAGAAGAAGAAGAAAAAGAAGAAGAAAGGACGTAAGTTTTAAAATTTAGTCGTTCTTGGGACCAGTTGGTTTTGTTCAGTCCTTCATGCAGCTTCAAATCCCACCTTGATGTCGTCTCTTTCTATTTTTACTACCAGCCAAAACTCAGACTGATCCCCCGTCTGTGCCCATCTGCGACTTGTATTCCACTGGAGTGTTCCCCGTCGGACAGGAGTGTGAATACCCCGTTTTACAAGATGGGTAAGAAGAACACACAGACACACACACAACTCTACTTGTTAATGGTTGTTTCCCAGATCAGATCACAAGCATTGAATACTTTGTAGGTCGTTCTATTGTTTCACATCTTCCTATGAAACGCTACAAGCTCCCCGTCACCAGATTGTGTTGTGTGGTCTCGCAGGCGCAGTGCAACGTGGCGCATGAGCAACGAGGAGAAGCGGGTGCTGGATAAAGCCAACGAGGAGGTGTGGCAGGACTTCAGGCAGGCAGCCGAGGCCCATAGACAAGTCCGCCAGCACGTCCGCAGCTTCCTGAAACCCGGCATGACCATGATTGAAATCTGGTGAGTCTTCTTATGTCTTTGTGTCCAACAGCGATTAAGCCCTGGATGTCAGGACTCTTTCCTCACCTTGTTCTTGTCTCCCCCCCCCTCCCCCTCCCCCTAGCGAGCGGTTGGAGGATTGTTCCCGGAAGCTGATAAAGGAGAACGGCCTGAACGCCGGCCTGGCGTTCCCCACCGGCTGCTCTCTCAACCACTGTGCTGCCCACTACACTCCCAACGCCGGAGACCCCACTGTCCTGCAGTACGACGACGTCTGCAAGATCGACTTCGGCACGCACATAAACGGTACCACACGGACACTCGGATACTTTTCACATTCAGGGCCGATGTTGCAGGGCTGTAGGGATGAGGACACGTACTCAAAGATACTCTGCTTTCTGCTCTACATCTTCTTCCAGGGCGAATCATTGACTGTGCCTTCACTGTCACATTTAATCCAAAGTACGACAAGCTGCTGGAGGCCGTGAGAGATGCGACCAATACAGGCATCAAAGTATGATCTCACACACACACACACTTCACTCTTGTGACGTGTTTGGCACTTTCCCTGATGTTTCTCTTTTGTCCTGATGCAGAACGCTGGGATTGACGTGCGTCTGTGTGACGTCGGCGAGGCAATCCAGGAAGTGATGGAGTCCTACGAGGTCGAGCTCGATGGCAAGACGTACCAGGGTCTGTTCTTATCTACCGCTGTAACTATCTGCTGTTTTACATAATGTCCCGTCTGTTGACTCGTGACTTGTCTCTTCCTGCTGCAGTGAAACCAATCCGGAACCTGAACGGTCACTCCATCGGCCAGTACAGGATACACGCTGGCAAGACGGTGCCCATCGTTAAAGGAGGAGAGGCGACGAGAATGGAGGTGAGTGAAAAGTTATCCAGATGTTTGGAGGACAAGAAAACTACAGACAGATAAATATTCATATTCCACCTTTAATGTCAGAGCCTGTAGATTTCATGTTCTCTGTGTGCTTTGACGCCGCAGGAAGGAGAGGTTTACGCCATCGAGACGTTTGGCAGCACAGGGAAAGGCGTGGTCCACGACGACATGGAGTGCTCTCACTACATGAAGAACTTTGACGTCGGCCACGTCCCCATCAGGTAAGAGCTTGTCATCACGCATCCTTGTACACGTCAAGAATCCGCTGCTCCTTCTATTGAGTGTTTGCACGTTATTGACCTGATTGTTCACCTGTTGAAACCTCTGATCTTCTCCAGACTGCCCAGAGCGAAGCACCTGCTGAATGTGGTCAACGAGAACTTCGGCACGCTGGCGTTCTGCCGCCGCTGGCTGGACCGTCTCGGCGAGAGCAAGTACCTGATGGCCCTGAAGAACCTGTGCGACCTGGGTATCATCGACCCCTACCCTCCCCTCTGCGACACCAAGGGCTGCTACACCGCTCAGTTCGAGCACACCATCCTGCTCAGGCCCACCTGCAAGGAGGTGGTGAGCCGGGGAGACGACTACTGACACCCTCACCCACCCCTCCGCAACCCCCCCACCTCCTCCTCGCCACCACACCCCGCTAGCAACGCCTCCGTCGGAGGATCAGCTGAAAGGAAACGGGAGCAGCGGTAAAAGATGCCAAAATGCTGCTGTGTTCCACCCACAATGCACCACTCACTGCTTGCAAACAAGGAGGGCTGCTTTCTGAGTTACCCATCGCGTATTCTTTTAGGTGACAGCCGGTGACAGAAGTTGTTGGAAGCCGGGCCTTTTTTAATATTAACAAAATATGAAAAAGTTAACTGTTAAACAGTTTATTTAAACCGCCGCTACAGTGTAACCCCCCGAACAGAGGGAAAGCCCCTTTACACCTCGCTTTCATTTTCAACGTTTCCGCGGTGCCTCTCTGAGCCGCCGGCGCTCAGTGCTCCAATGAAATTTAGCACAAACGCTTCTGATTGGTTAAGGAGGTTGTCAGGCTGACGTGTGGCCAGATTATCTGCAGACAGTGAATTCATGACATCCGCAGTTCGGGGTTGTTTACGCCACGGTCATACCGACACCATGCGGCTGCTGACGCTACGGGGGGGCGGGGCATGGGGGGGACTCGGCACTCTGGCCCTCCAGTCATCGCTTCTTTGATATTTGTACGATATCTCTGAAGCGGCTGCTGCCGCTGTACGTTCCCAATGAAATGCCTCATTTTGAACTCCCGGAAAATGTTTTTGTAAGAAAAGAAAAGATGATTAAAATAATTTTGCTCAGTGTCTCTGTGACGTCGTCTTCAATCACACTCGCATCACATGACAGCGTGTTCTTATATGTAATATAGTTATTTCATGAGTTGTCAGCAATTTAAATCACTAAATGGGGGAATTTCTGGGGGAACAGTTTGGGAACTTGTATAAAATTCATCTCTTGTGACTCTTAACTTCCTCCTGACATTCATGTTTATATATAATTTGATATAAACACAATCTAATATGATCTGCACATATTCACGTCCCCCATTAGAGTGACCAGACTTGGGACCTGCTGCTACACTCCTACAAACCATGTGAAAGGAGACGACTTGTTTCTGAAGGTTTGAATATTCTGGCAAGAAGACAAATCAGCTAATTTATCCAAACGTTAATTAACAGAAGACTAATAATATGATAACAGCTGCAGTCGGAACCAAACGTTCAACCACAGCTACCTAAAAATATTTAATCATTTAGACCAATGTTCCAGATAGAGGTAATGTTAAGTCACATGGTTATTCTTAAGAACAGCAGTCGGCCATATTTGTTGTTCTCTTGAAGCTCCAGTTTCCTGCCTGTCAATAGTTCCCTGAGCTCGCTGCCACAAACGAGAAGACGCTCGCATCTTTTGTAGAAAAATGAAAAAATATTCTCATTTATTGAGGTAATTTTCTCTAGAAAAAATTGAGGTAACAATTTGCATAGTATAACTTCCATCAATGTACACACACATCCAGGGAGCAGTAACCAACACAATGTCCGACAGCAAAGAGAAAACAAGATCAAGTGTGCTTTGATTCGCCCTCAGACGGCGGAGTCAGAGGAAACATGGTCCGGCCCATTTTTTTTTATACAATATTCTCCAGTATGGAGATCAATATCACTGTGTACATCCCAGAAACATGGTGAGTCCGGCGAATTTAAATACAACTATGTACACATACAGTACACACAGGACTGCTCATACAGTTGCTGGTGTGGAGAAACAATCAGCACGAAGAAGAGAATCAGTGGTTGTATAAAACTCTGTTAGGAACAGTCGATGGCCTCTGAGAAGTATCCGTATAAAATACATTCATCCTCTACATGCTGGTCTGCGTGGGCCTGCAGCTGTGCACAACTCAAGAACTAGAAAAATAGATCCGCTCTCTAAAAAAACAAAGGGCACTTTTTCTAGAGCACTAGTATCCGTCGGGGGGGGGTGGGGGGGGCGTTTCAGGCTCCGGAGGTGATTTACATTCTGGTGCAGGGAGGTGGCGGCATTGAGCCAAACACACATCCTATTGGAAACTTTCTCTCCCCCCCCTCTGTTAATCTGTCATTAAAGGAAATAGCAACCGTTTTAGATCTGCAGAGATTTTCCCAAACGTTTCGCTCCAGGCTTTGGCTTGAGGTCTGACAACGTTTCCATGACGGACCCAGGAGTGCTTTGGAGTGAGGAGTAAACGTCCTGCCCTGCTTGTGTACAGATTTGAACCGACGCTGCATGATAATAAAACAAACAAACAATGCAGACGTGATCGGTGCATCGGCAGGACTGAGCAGGACAAGGCAGCCGTCATGGTAACAATCAAAACATTCCCATGTTACAGCCCGACATCCAGTTCTGTGTTGACTATCTAAAGTGACTTATCAGTTGATTTCAACGAACGAAACAGCATTTACAATCAACAAGCCACGAACCGCAGGCGGGCCGGCGGGCGGACGCCTGCGGGACTTGTAGAGGACACTTGTTTGTATGTAGTCATGTGTTTGCCAAAGTCTGTTGGCTGCTACTGAGACGCATCTCATCTGATACTCTCTCTTCTTTATATAAAATACAGCTGTACACAAATAGGATCACTTTGTTTAAAAAAAAAAAAAATACCTACATATAAACAGCATGTACAAGAAGTTCATAAAGCAGAACTGTTTTTTAAAAAAGGAGTTTGTCCTCATTAATAAAAATAGATCCGTCCTCTAATGTTGTGTTCAGGCCAGACACAGTCTTCTTAACGCGGGTGGACGACGTAACAAATTAAAAAGGTGCCGTTCAAACTCTTTTCAATCAAGATGAGTAATGATTGTTAAACTGATCTGATCCAGACTCAGTTCCTGAAAACATTAAAAACACGTCATCCTGAGGAAACAACTTATCTGGGCCCTCCACGACATCATGATCTCCGTGGAGGTGAACCCCGGCTCCCCTCTCCTCTTCCGGATGAGAATACTCCCGGGTTGATTACTTGCGTTTGATCTGAACACAACATTAGAATATAAAATGCCCAGAGACAGAGGGAAGAGAGAAACAGAGATATGTGGGACTGTGCTGATATCTCCTCACTGGTGGTCCGGCTGCAGCAGAGGGGGAGGAGGTGGGGGTCCAGGCGGTAGTGATCCTACAGCGGCCGGTCTTTGTCCTGAGTTACGCGCTGTGTGTAGAAGAGGATGTAGGCCTGGGCGCGGCAGACCTCCTCCACAGAACACACATTCAGCTTAGAGTCATTACAGTGAACCCAGAAGCCTGCAGGAGACGACAGAATGATCAGTATGAACGCAGCCGCAGCACAGAGCAGCTCACTGAACGGACACGAGTCCTACAAGTTAACTTTACTCACCTCCTTCTGTGTTGTAGCAGTACGCAGTGTAGTGGCCGGAGCCGAAGCCCTTCCCATGATGCATCACCACAGCAGAGAGTTCGTAGAGGAAGTGCTTGGGGCGCGGCGAGCCTGCAGCGCTGGGGCTGCTGGGACACGGCACGCCTTTGGGTGAGGGCTCGATGCAGCAGTAGGGCTCCATGTTGAGAAGCTGGTCGAAGCTGACGTGAACACCGATCTTCTCCCGGTGGTTCCGCCCGGACCACCTGAGGACCAATCACAGGTCACAGACAGTTAGTCCAGTCACAGCAGACGACCGTGCCACTGCTGCACGAGCGACGCAGACAGAAAGCTCATCATACCTGAAGCGTTTGAGATGAAGCCGCAGGACTTGAGGCAGTTTGTGGACCATCAGCTGTTTTTGTGCTTCAGTGAGGATGACCGGCTTGGAGGAGGTCCGCCGGCGAGCAGCTGCAAGAAAAATGGGAAATTCAGTGATTGATATTTCTGCATTTATTTCATTGGACGGCAGCATGTCTGTGGGGTCTACCGTGTGCTGAAGAGGAACTTTTAACAGCACACATAATGTCATTTAATGCTTGTTCAAACATCATATCTCATCATAGCACTCACAGTTACACTGATCACAGGCGTAGATGTTTCCCTCCAGTGCTTCGGTCTCTGTGAACTTGGCCAGCATCTCCGTCAGATGGCACGAGGCCTGCGCAGCCGACTCCCTGCTGTTACTGTGATACCGCTCAGGGAACTCCAGCGACAGATCCCAGAAAGGCTCCACTGTGTTGGAGCGATGATCACAGGCCAGACACGTCACCTGACAACGAGAGAATAAAAATAATTTAAAAGAACTACTACGTTATCAAGATGATCTTTATCTGGTTGATGATCCTGTCTAATACAGCCTTTAGGTGTAGTGATCACTGCCCTTGTAACGCAGTAAAAGGGAGTGTGAGCTGGAAACATGATTAATCGTCACAGGCCAAATATACCCAGAAGCCCTTGCAGATACAGGCCCTCTATTCAGCAAGAGCAGGTGTCGCAGGGTGTGCTCAGCCTCTACAAGTAGACACCATCTCCTGTCTTCAAGCTAACGCTCCACACTCGCACTCCCTCGGGCTGCTTTCTCTGATGTGTTGAAGTGATGCTGAACTGCTCTACTCTCATCCCTCAAAATACTGTCGAGGTCAAACACACTTAAACAAAGCATCACTAAAAACATGAAATCATTGTTAGAAGTTTAAGTTCAGCAAGAAGTGAATGCTGAATGCACCAAGGCCAGTTTAATCTGAATTATGCAGTTTAAAACTCAGGGAGCAGATTATGTCCGTGGAGTTACAATGAGTGGGTGCATGCATCATCATTTACAGACTATAGTGAAGGTGATGTCGTACCTGGCTGAGGAGCTGGCCATGAAAGATGGTGTTGACCACACTGAGCACCTGATGGATGAGGCGTTTCTGCGTCTGCGGGACTCCGACAGTGGTCGTGTGCTGGCCTGTGCTCTCCAGCTCGTGTTGCACCTTGTCCAGCAGCTCACACAGGAACTCCTGAGCATCCTGCTGAGCGTAGCCCCGGAACGCCGGGATCAGCTGCCACACTGAGTGAAGCATAGCAAAAGGCGATACCAGCGCCCACTTACCAGACCACATGACCTGGAACAAGGTGTGGAGCTCGTGGCAGAGAGAGATGTGCTTTGAACTTGGCTCTTTGGGTTGTATCAGCTCCATGCTGCGGCCCCGCGATGCCCCGCCGCTAAGCCCCGCCCCAGAGACAGAGCTGGCCTGGTATCCCTTCCTTGGTGCTAGAGGGGACTGGGATGAGGCCTTACTTGCCAGTTGGCCATGGACGGCAGAGGCCAGTAGCTCCAATGCCTGAGTAAGATCCAGGCGCAGAAAGCACTCCCTGAAGACCAGCAGGTGGCTGAGCACCTGCAGGATAGAGTTCATATAACAAGTGTTGCCCAGATTCCTCAGGCCTGTCACTCCAGGAGTGACTGTGGGACGCCGTTTGAAGGGGGAACCATCCTGTTTGGTACTCTGCTTGCGGCGGACAGGGGTTTGGGTATTACGCGAGGTCGCTGGTAAAGATCTACGTTTGGATTTGGTGGAAGAAGAACGGCTCCGGGACTTGGGCGTTGGTTGGACCTTTTTCGTGGGTCCAGTTTTCTTGGAGGTCGGAGTGGCAGGAATTCGAGTCCTTAGCCTGCAGGTGAAGGACGGGGGCACAGGAGTTTTTGTTTTGTTGTGTGCACTGCGAGTAGTTGGTGTTGTGGCTGCTGCATCTGAAACTCTCTGGCGCTTTCGACGTAAACGGCGACTCTTCCTGAGAGGGGCGTTCTCCAGTTCCTCAAGCAACTGCCTCTTTATAGCCCGCCTTCTCTCCCTCGCCTCCTTTTTCTGCTCCTCCTCCTCATCCCTCTTTCTTTCTTCCTCTTCCCTCTTCTTTCCACAATCAGTCAATCCAAACCAGAAGCGGAAGACTCGTCCCATGAGCGCCCTGCGACGGTGCCAAAGTGCAGTAAACATCCTGTCCTCATCCCTTAGCTGCAGCTCACGGGCACCGGATGGCATCAGGGCATCGCTCGCGGAGCGGAGGGTCCGCCCACTTCGGGTTGTGACCTCATAGCGCTGGCTCTGGATGGCACTGAGCGTGCTCCGTAGAAGCTTGAGGTCTCCAGTGGCGTTGTCATTCAGGACGTAATCGTCACACAAGTAGCAAAAAACGTAAAGTTCATTAACCTCCAAAGCCAGCGGATGGTGCTGCTGCTGGAAGTGTTGCAGAGCATGTTCCTCAATATAGCGTCCACATGCAACATGAGCACAGCCCAGGCAGGCCCAAATAGACTCTGTGGTGTTGCAGTCGACGCAGTGCCACTTCTGGGGGTTGAGGATGGAGTGGTCTGGGGCCAGCCGCAGCCGCCCCACATGCTTACACCTGTCCATTACACCAGCCCGCCTGCCAAACTGGCTGGCTGTGTCAGTCAGTAACTGACCCTCTGTATGTGAGGCTGTGCGGGTGTGTCAGCGTTTCACACTGGCTTCATATCACCATGGTAACCATGGTGAGCTGAGAAACGGGACCCTCCCAGGGCATGGTGTTGTCTAGATGGGACAGAGAGAGCACATCTGATTAGTCCTGATGAATAAATTGATTAAAAAAAAAAGGTACATGACTACTCAACAGAAACATTTGCATGTTGGTACATCGGAGCAATTATTTTCCTGGAGGCACATCAAACCAAGCAAGAGATTTATTATCAACATGTCACCACCAAATATGTTATTTTACGAGGTTACACACAATAAAAATTGGCAAGCTGCCGAATGGTGAGCAGGCTTTAACATTTCCACACAGCAGCAAAAACACCTGGTTGAGTGTTGCCAGGCAGAAATCCACTCAGAAACAGCGATGTGTTTCAGTTGACACAGGCTGTTAGATTTGGATGAGAAAACAAGGTAAACCCTGGAGAGTCTCCAGAAATAGTGACAGAGATAGAACCTCAGGGTGCACTGAGGCAAAAAACATCTAATAACATACAGAAGCTGTTGTCATTTTTCACTTCCTAGCATTTGTACACCTCAGGGAATATTGATTATATTACAGGTTGTAGTTTGCTTCAAGGACAGAGGAAACCGCTAGACCCAAACAATCTAAAGCCAGTCTCCACTCAAACCTATTGGTCGGGTGTGGAGTACCTCAGCTGAAGAGAAAGAAAAGGTGGGCAGAGCCTTTTTCAACCCCCCCACTGAAGCCAAAAAAGAAAGATTATCCAACAAAAGGGGACTGAGTCTGCAGACTGGTGCACCATAACAGAGGAGAGAATTTAGCTGGAAGAAATGGCTGAAATACCAGAGAGGATGGTGATGGAGAGATTGAAAGATGGGGAAGACTAGGAGCCAGAAAAAAAAGCTATCGACCAGAACAAAACTGATCGAAAACGTTCAGGTTCCAGAAGTCGTTTGTTCACCAGCTGTATAACAGGAGGGGGCGTGTTTATTCACTAACACTATCATATGAATTAACTGCTATAACTACCTGATTAAACAATAAGTAGAATGGCAGACGAGATAACAGTATTCAAAGAAAAGATAAACAATATCGAATTTAATAGGTTGAGCCTCCAGGTTGAATCATCGGATGATATCGCGATAAGCAATAAAGAAACAGAATAACGTGGCACTTCTTGCTCAGCTAAATTAAATGACCACAATCTTAGACTGTAAACATTATCCTCATCCTATTAAATCATGCCAAGCTGTAGGAATAAAGCGGTCTCATAAGTAAAAGCAAGCGGTATCAAATAAAGTAAATAACTGTTGCACAGCTTCCCCTGCTAACTTATTTATCAACAAGTTAGCGCGCTTTGCCTGGTTTGTCCTTGCGACTCTGACACTCCGCCGGCAGCTAAACATGGGTTAATAAACCACTTTTAAACAGTAACTGTTAGTCCAGCCTTTAAACAAACTATACGACATAACGTCAAAACAGGACAAAGGGCTAATTTAATAGAAACAGCTAGAGTTAGCAAAGTTATCGCTAACGTGTAATTGATACAGCTGTGGTGAGCTGCGATTAAAAAATACTAAAATCACACACAAGAGATATATAAAGTGTTGTAAAAGCTTACAAAACAGTTGCCTGAAATAGCTCAATTAAAGGCAGCACGTAGGTAAACAAGCGCTGCTATATTTACCCTTTATAATGCATCTATTCAGGAGATTAGTCAGATGCCCTCGCTGCTAGCATTAGCCTAGCATGCTGGCTCGCTTGTTAGCTCGCCGGGCTAAATGCAATAAACCTAACAAGTTCTTGTGTTAGCCGGGTCTCAGCTCCCGGCGTCAGGCACGGCTTTAAACCCGACCTACCGGGTGTGTTCCGACAAGGACAACCCGGTCACCGGGCACACTGTTACACACGAATTGTACAAGACTCCATGTGAGAAGAAACCAGCGTACCGACCCTCTCCTTCACGGCAGCAGCTCCCGTGTCTCCAAAGTGATCGCCATCTTGTCAGTCCCCGTCGCGTGGTGAGGGCTCGAGCGCGTCCTCCATACGTGACGTATTTTGTTGTTATTGTTGTTGTTCGTAATGATGACGATAGTTCCATCACACATGCAACTATTTGTGCGTAATTGTTCATTTTGTAAAGCATTTTATGTGTTTTTGGCTAATTTGTATACATGTTGTTATTCCGAGTGCAGTATCCTTAGCGCGAGTAGTTTCATTAATCGTTGGGCAGTAATTTAGTAGAATACTCTTTTATTATTCCCACTTTAAGTTGCACTTTTATCCCATCATCACACGAATTATCTGGAAAGAGAGTCAGCAAAGTAGGAATATAATTGCATTTATTTGTACTGTTTTCTGCATATGACGGCTAATAAATCTCTTGAATCCTTGAATCTAACATTTCTAACGGAAGAACTTAACTTCTCATTGAATCAGTCAACGGGCCAAATGAGAGGCTGTTTGAGTTACCAGAGTGATTAAATCTCTGAGATGAGAAACTCCCAATAATTTGCTCTGGAACAGGTACATACATACCGAACAGACCCCCGGACAAAATCACTTCTTTGCACTGACTGTGCAGTAGAAGCAGTTCAATTGTGAAACACCAGAGGGCAGTGTTGTACACTTTACATTCTGCACAGGCAAACCTGCCAGTGACTTTATTACAATGGCTTGTAGTAGCAATTCAGAATTTTTATTTAGATATTAAGTCACAAAAGGCACACTGAAAAAAGTGTCAGTATGTTAGTTGTTGTTAACAATGTTCTGCCACTAATAATGGATTTAAACACTTCTTCCACCATTGAAGCTCATGTTGACTTGACTCTGAAGTGATCAGGTAAACCTGCCAGTTTTAACTGGAAAGTTTTAATGGATCATGAGTGTATCATCAGTTTTCCCTGTGGTTGTACATTTCAGAGGCGTGTTAAAGTCTTGTGTGCTGGTGGTGGAAGGATGCAGGTGAAGTGCTTCATGCTGGCTAATAGGGGCGATCGCTTTGTACCGTAGATCCTATCAGTCTGAGCCCGTGTTTTTATGAAGCAACCAGGTCAGAGTTAATGTTTTTAAAAATGTAGACGTACACACACCTTGTAAACATAACACCACTGGTATGTTTCCTTTTATGACTCTAAAGCCACTGAGCAGAACTGATTCTGATATTCATTTCTGTAAAACAGCTCTGAAAACAACAATTTAAAAACACAGTATGTAATTTCTCTCAATCAACAAGAGCACTCGGAGAGCACATACCTCCCCAAGCCCCAGCACGAAGATAGCCCCATCTCTGAATGTCGAAAGAATCCTGTACGCGTAATTGTATCTGGATCACTATAATAATCAGATCAAATATAATCAGTTCTAGGTTGGGCCAAGACAAACCGTTGCTGTACGTACTCATACAGCTAATGTTTGCGTACAAATACTCACCAGCAGGTGGCGGTACACAATAAGAAGTAAGGGTACTCAATGGACAAAAATGTAAAGCTCCACTACTCAATTTATGGATTTCTCTGGGTTTCAACATGATTGGAAATATATGGGATAATGTAAATAAACAACTAACTTTTAATGAAGAAATGTTACATAGTATACCTTTAAGTCTCAAACCTATTGAACTGAATCTAATAATCAAATGTTTTATTGTACATGAATGTTGTGTCATTGTTAGAGAACATGCAGAGAGAAGCAACACAGAATCACACGGGAAATAAAGTAATACTGGTGTAAATATTACAGTAATGTTTCATTCGACATGTATTAAACCATCCAAGCTGTAATGAGCCCCCTCTGATCGGGGGAGTCATAGGTGTGTGTGTGTCCCTGTGTAGTGTGTTATTTGTGTGCGAACCAGACCGGAGGGTTGTGTGAGAGAGATTAAGGGGCGTGTGTGTGTGAGTGACTTACAGAAAGAGGTATGTGTTGATGTGCCATGCGATTCCTCTGAATCACATCTAATGTTTTTCTCCCTCTGTGTCCCCGGGCGTTTTCTGCCTTCATGTCCACACACGCTAACCCTCCTTACCTCCCTCCCCCCTCCCTCCATCCCTCCCACCCTCCCATAAACACACATTTTTGTGTGTTGTTCCTTGTGATGACCTTGTGTTGACTTAAAACAGCACTAAAGATATTTTCTGTTTACTGAATGTTACGTGATATGACTGGTGTTGCTCAGAGTGGTTAACTATTCTCTTTTGGCCCAGAGGCCACTGCATTAGGTACACCTGTACAAACTAGTGGGATTGTTGCAGTGGTGAGCATTAGATTACATCAAGGTGTTCCTAATATTTTGGCCACTCGATGTACATGCATGAGGGAGGCCGAATGATGGAAGCACTTTTCAATAAAAAGCACTCCAGTACAACCATGAGTCAAGACGTGCATCTAAACTGGGTATAAATTGTATTGAACTGGTGAAGAGACATGAACATCCAGCTGATGGAGAGACAGAAATCTTTCCGAGGGGTTGTTAGGAGGTGGAAACAGAGATACGATGACTGACCTGTGTCATGTGGCCGGACACATCTACGATAATGTGAATTATCATGATGATGATGTTGTTGTTTAGTGGTGCTCCAGCGGCTGTGGAGATAACATGAACGGTGATGAGTCACCGTGACTTCATGATGCGGGTGGGAAGTGAAAAACAACATGAGGCAAGTAGAAGAGAACAGTGACACCAGTATGAATAACCCTTAGACAATGTCAATAAATCCCTTATCTTGCAATGTGAAAGAAATCTTGGATCTACACCCAAACTTTAACGGCTCCTCGGTGGAGCCGATGCTCCTCTCTCAAACTGTTTTATTTGCTGGTTCACACACTTCCTGTGCCGTTGGTTCCTCCTGCTGGTATCAGAGGTCATGTTTACTGCTGCCACTGTGTTGTGTTTTGAATACATGTAAAAACTGGCGGGTTAGCGTGACTGAACAAGACGAACGAGACCTCCGCCGGAGCCGAGTCGCCCTCTCTTCTATTAGATGCAACTGAAACCATCACACACGTCTGCTGTCATCCACAGGCTGTAACAGCTTCTGACTGACATTCAGCCTGATGTGCTGACATCATCGGGGACGCTCACATGTCTACTTCGGACCATTTGATGTCGATGCACTTCAATAAATATATATATATATTACAAGTTATATATTCTAAGAATGAATGAAAACACCCAATCTCAAAATGTTAGAAACAAAGTTCCATGTACGTGGAACCAGGTGATTTTTGTGTCATCCTGCTGACAGACGAGCAAACATTCCATCCTTGGCAATGAGTGAATCAGCAGAAGCATCTGACTGAAGACGGGGCTGTTTGCTCGGGAGGCACGATGGTAAATAACTTCTTATCAGTACATGACTGGTCCCGAACCTCAATCCACGCCCGGATGTTATTCACATGTGTTGTAAACAAGTTTCCTCCAAAAGGGTCCAGATCTTTAGATTCTGAAGGGGAAAGTGGATGTTTTTTTGAGGAAGTCATTGGTGTGGTTTTCATGGTGGTGTTCACACAGCTGGATACGGTGTTGGTTTCGTGGCGGCTGAAAACACAGGTGCCCATGCAGCAGGGGAAATACCTTCAGAGCGCCTCGCCTGTAATTTGAAGATTTGCAGGCTGAACGTTACCTGACAGCTGATGTTTAATCTTTTTTTATAGTGTCCCATCTTGTCCTGATTGCCTGTTCTCTGTCTCTCCGTCTGTGAGCCCGTCCAAACTGTCTGCCTGTTGTCACAACGATCAGCGCGGTTCGTCCACACCGGGTCGATGACATCAGGCCCTTGTTTGCACGGTTGTATAATAAAAACCAGCAGTTAGTGTCTCGATTGCTCCGCTGTGTCAACACCAGCCGCCCTGTTCTGGCTTGCTCCGAATGCTCCTCTGCTTTAGAAACATTCCTGATCCGTGTGTGTTTTCATGTGTAATTAAGAACAACCAAAGAGTGCGGATGGTTTCTAAGGACGGAGCGTGAGTGGATATATCCAGGTTAGTTGTGTCTTACTTTCAGCCTGGATTCTTACGCCTCAGTGTTCTCATTTCCTGTGTGAGTGAATCACAGCTGACGGGATCACGCTGACCACATGACACGTCCTCTGGCATAGCTAAGAAGAAGAAATCCCCTTTTCTATAGGATATGTTCCTTCTCCTGCCCTCCTGAGGTCTCCAGGGTGCTGTGACACCCATAGCAGGCCTGTTTCGGGGCATCTGTCATGGGTGCTACCGAAGAGGGGCATTGTGACCCCAGTGAGAGCCGGGGGGAGGTGGGGTGGGGTTACTGTCCCCGAGCCTGCGGGAGCTGCCATGCACTTCGGGGCCAATAGCAACACAAGAATGCTGACAGGACAAAGGCCATAACTCCATTCTATAGCAACACAAGCAGGCCATTGTGCTCATACAGGCACGCACACACACTCACATGCATGCATCCATTACTACAATTACACGCAGAAACTATACCGGAGCAAACTATGCATCTGTGCAAGCATGCCAAACACTCATTCATCAACTAGTTTCCCACACCAGGCAAACCCCCCCCACCTCCACCCCCCACAGGACATCTCCATCACAGGCTGAGAATGGCCAGTCAATCTGGGGACAATGAGCGAGCGAGCGAGCAAGGGAAAGAGAGAGAGAGAGAGAGAGAGAGAGAGAGAGAGCGGTCCAGGCTCGGCAGCGGCAGTGCATGTGTTTGTGCCTCTCTGTTGTGTCTACACTTCAAGGCCGGTTCCCACCACGTAAATCTCCTCCTTCCCTTCCACACTGATGTGCTGAGCTGCAGCGGAAGAAGCTCTTTACTGTACAACGATGTCAAAACACTTCTTAAGTCTATCAGCAGGATATATTCAAAGTATCTAAAGTACTTGTTAATGCTGATGCAACGTTCTCCGAGCTAAGCCTGTTTTAAATACTTCATATACAGTGTGGAAGTTTAATCCAGCGGCCCCCAACCGAGGGGTCGACCCCCTCCAGCGGGTCACTAGACACGTCTGAGGTGCTGTGAGATGATTAATGAGGTCGGAATGAGGGAAAAGCAAAGTTTTTCTGTACAACTCTTGTAGGTTCTCAAGGACAAATAGTCCCCCCCCCCGTCTCGTATGCCGACACACAAGACACCCTCTGATGCTGTGAGACGCAGCGGGATTTCAAATAACTCTGAAGTTAACTGAACTTAAGCTTCACTCTGCTTTGGACGTCAATGTACAGCAGACGAACCGACCTGAGCAGAGAGGTTTGGACGACCTGGACTTCTCAGCATGAGATACAACGATGAGTTTGTGATTTGTAATCAAAGTTTAGAGGGAAATGTCTCTTTAATTGAACATGATTCTTGCACCAGGAGATACCTGACACTACTTTACTGTTAGATCGAAAGCTGGAGAAGCTCTTAAAGGATGTTAAGATTGAATTATCTTTATAATGTAGTAATGTGGTATCAGATAGTTCCGCGATGTGATAGTAGATGCAGTTAAAATGGAAGTGAGTGCTGCACTTGAATAATGTTCTTAAAGCTTCTTTCCAGCAGCAGCAATGATGGCGCCCCCCCCAGTCAAACTCCTTCTTCCCATATGCACTCGTTCACCTCGCCCCCGTCCGACTGGAAGCAGCCGGGTAGAATCTAGGAGGAGCCGTGACCCCTCTGCCACAAATCTGTGAGTTCTCCGCGAATGAGGAAATGCAGGGACGAGAGGACATCCGGCCTCAGCTGCGAAAAAACACCCAGTCATGCTCACCTCCCGCCGGCGGGGTGAAGCCAGCAGACAGGTGAGTGACCTTTGACCCGGCCTGCCGCAGAGCGCTGCTCGATACGCCAGGAATGTGTCCACACCTCTCAGCCAACCACGTCACGGCACACGGACGGGGAGGCGGTAGAAGACACAGCCCAAACCCAAACAGAGAGTGTGTGCTGCGCCCCGGCTTCTCTGTTTAGGTCTACATTCTGCGGCGCTGTGTGAATGTAGGGGAGAGTGTTTTGGGAGCGAGACTGATGGATGACTTAATCTGAATGGACACAGAGAGAAGACAGGGAGGTGTGTGTGTGAGAGAGAGAGGCAGCAGGGCGATAAGGATATTTTTGTCAGATTTATGTCAAGAATTTCAAGGCCTGAGAGGTGATATCAGCTGATGTGGAGAGCTGCTGCGTCTGCTCAGAGACGAAGGAGTCGGCCGCACGTTGGATCCGTCGGTACTAACGAACTCACCGAGTTAATGGATAATAGCACATTCTTTGGCCCTACTTTTCAGGTCTGGATGATTAATAGGAACCTGAAAGTGAGTGAGACCTAGAGAGGCATCCCGGGAAGAGAGGAGTCAGAGTGCAGACAGAGGAAGAGGAGGGACACACCATGGAATGACAATGATGTTCAGGAAGCGATCGATGCGAAGGAACATGTTGACCTACGGATGACAAATATGGGACATAGACCAGAGGTCACCTGGGACACGCCCCCATGTGTTGGACACGCCCCCATCTGGTGGAGGTGTTAAACCTTCAGTTCCTCTTTGTGTCACTTATGGATCAAATTATAGTTCAAATAAATGATTCCCCTGTTTTCTAGGAGCCCCCCCTCAAGGACCCCCATAAACTATGCTGATCCTGTGATACGACAAAACACAAGAACAAGGATGAACAATAATATTTATATTGATATATACAAATAACACTGTACAAGAGCACAAAGGAGGGAATAGGTTTCTGAATTCAGTGTAATATCACGATTCATCTCAAACACTGGAGAAGCGACAGGAGAGCTAACGAGCCGGACTGATAATCTGGACAGTGCTCGTTACCGTCAATCACCTTTCACCTGCTGACACACATTCACGCGCACGTTCGCCGGCAAATACATTCACGTTTGGTGTTCACACCCATTCGCTCCGATTTCGACACAGACACACCTGGACCGGAGAGGATTTAACCGCCTGTAGAGACTCGTATGGCTTGTTCGTACGTTATGTCCGCACACACACACACACACACACCGCGGCCTCTGAGAGTGTGTGTGCCGTCCACTGTAAGCGCACACCTCCATCCACTGTCCATGTCACGTAAGGTGTGTGTTTCATGTGTGTGTGCAGTACAGATTCCTCTCTTTGTGTGTCCATATTCCCTCAGTCCATCGTCGGCTAAAGTGCTGCAGAGAAGGAAGAGTGTGTCTCTGTAGGGGGGTTTGGGGGGGGGGGGCATTCAGTCGCTCATAATAAGGAGCATGTGGCGCCAAAATCCTCAATTTCTTGAGCTGCAGCAGCGACAGCGAAGGACATGTTCTGCTTGAATCCTACATAAAGTCTGAAGCTCAGATGTGAATAAAGTTCCATCCTGCGTGCTTGGAAGTCCCCAGCGGACTCACGCTGTCATTGGTGAAGGGCGGAGCAAAAGGTGGGGTTTTAATCAGCAGTCCCCCAAATTCTTCCTCCAGGCCTGTGCGATTTTAATAATCCACATGTGGAGGACAAACAGTCTCATCTGTCCGTGTGTCCGTCTTGTCTCCAGCGTTGTCTCCGCCCGTCTACCAGTTGCAGTCTTTCTTGAGTAGCGTGAGCACCTTGCGCCCCAAGCTGGCTTCCCAAGGCTTGACGAAGGTCTTCATGTTGACGATGAGGCGGCCCTGCTTGCGGTCCGTGTGGCCGGCCACCAGGTACTCCAACCCTGCGAGATGAGGTTGAAAGTTCGAGCAGTTAGACAGAGTTCACTCCAGAAACTGTTGGTTGACTACCTCATCGATCTTCTCGTATCATTAGAAGGATGAAAACTGTCTTATCTCCACCCCTGAGCTCATCTGAGGTGTGTGTGTCTAACCTGGGTTGAGGATGGGGCAGGTGCAGCCCCGTGCTGTCCAGGACTCGGGGTAAAGGGTGACCCGACCCCGTCTTATCTTCAGCTTGGTGTTCTGACTGAGCACCTTCTGAACTTTCACCTCTACCTCAGCATGGGAGCCCTTATCATGGGCCGACAGCACCTTCACCTTCAGCACTGAGAGAGGAGGCGGGGGGGAAATTAGGAACATCGGTGTGCATGTGTGTGTGAAGGTCAGTTTGCAAAAGGAAACCTGAAGTGATGAGTTGTTGTGTGAGTTCTTACCGTACGCGTAACTCATCGTGCAGAAGAGTTTACTGTTGATGGGCTGATCTTTGCACTCACACTTCTCTGCAGGGGACAAACGCAGGTACACATTAATAATTGTAACAGAACTGATGTCGTGTGTGTGTGTGTGTGTGTGGTCTCAGTTTCTGTCCATGGCGTCCGAAGAATGCAAGCACAGTGTGTGTGTGTGTGTGTGTGTGTGTGTGTGTGTGTCCAGCAAGGAATGTGCCTATGAAAGCTGCAGTTACATGGTGGCGTTGGAGGTGGGGGGTCTAAGTGAAGACACACACACACACACACACACACACACACACACACACACACACACCTTTGTTCCATTTCCTTTTAAGGCCCTATCAAGACTTTCATTATTTAACCATTAACGCTTGTTTATTGGTCTGTGGAGGAGGACGACTAATGCACGCACGCACGCACGCACGCACGCACGCACGCACGCACGCACGCACGCACGCACGCACGCACGCACGCACGCACGCACGCACGCACGCACGCACGCACGCACGCACGCACGCACGCACGCACGCACGCACGCACGCACGCACTGTTCTGTATCTCACCTGAGTAGTGGACGGCAGAGAAG
>CAAKHC010019275.1:19960-30648 GCA_901007825.1 Macroramphosus scolopax | reverse complement strand
CCCCCCCCCCCCCCTTCCTCCTCCTCCTCCTCCTCAGCGCCCGAAACCCTTCGCTGCCGTCCATCACAGCTCCCACTTATC
The DNA here is from genome assembly GCA_901007825.1 of Macroramphosus scolopax. NCBI lineage: Eukaryota > Metazoa > Chordata > Actinopteri > Syngnathiformes > Centriscidae > Macroramphosus > Macroramphosus scolopax. Next base: position 30,567 of record CAAKHC010019275.1, on the reverse strand, counting down.
TGATCACAGGGAGCTCACATGCAACCCAACCTGCCTCGATACACAATTATCAATTGCTTAAATATTTATATTGTTAATGTGATCATGAAATAATAATAACAGACTCTTTACATCGTAGATGGAGGGAATGTGATGTAGGTCATCTTCATGAGGCTTGAAGAAGAAGCTTCAAGATGCAGTTTAACAAGTCGAAATATTATTTTTATAATGGAACAACGATTCTACAGAGAAGGTGAAGTGTTTCCGGTTTAACAATAACGATCCTTTGAAACAGAACAGCAGCTCACTGTCGTATTGGACGAGCGTGAAGGAGAAGACACTCAACGGTTATTGAATCACTTTGATTTGATCCATGAAATAATACTTTCTTGTCGTGTGAAGCAGAATCACAACAACAACAACACACTGAAGTGTGAAGTGAGCAGCAGCTGCAGTCGGCCTGTCAGACTGCTGCTTGACCTCCCGCGACCTCCGGGTCATCGGCGGAGGGGTCGGAGGGCAAAGTTGGTGCTTCTAGCACAGGTGTCTGAGTGGTTCAGAAAACAACATGCAAGAGAGAGAGAGAGAGAGAGAGAGAGAGAGAGAGAGAGAATGAAAAGGAAAAGAGAATGTTTTTTCCATGAACTATTAGTGGAGAAGAAATTATTTCTTGGTTGCTTTCTCACATAGACAACTACCCCCTCCAAGTCCAGCAGCCCCCCCCCCCCCTCTCCTGACATCTTCTCCATCAGCCTCCATCAGTAGTTCCACTCAGGAGCAGATAGTTTTAGTGTTGTCCTGTTGACAGACGGGCACTCTGAGAGCAAAGACCTCCACCAAACCTCATGGAAATAAATGTTGTTTTTCACTATGTTAAACCGATGGGCCCCAGGATTTAGCGGGTTCGTCTTTGGCCTCTTGCTTCAACACTCCAATAAATTCTGTGTAAATGACCAAGTAGTTTAGGCATAACCCTTCCACAACATAACCTCCTTGGCTGGGGATCACGTTAATGCATCCAAGGAAACCCAAACATTTACCGAGAAGAATCCCGCAGCGGAGCAACTGTCAGGACTACTTGGAAGTGGTTATATTTTAGGGAGAGCCCATCAAAGAGGGCGTAAACACACATTACATCTGAGAGCTCTGCAGGAAGCCCAGAGCAACACCACGCTTGGCATGCGCCTTCACACACATCTGCAGAGCAGCTCCTGACACACACTGCTTCCATTAAACATCAATGGGCTTCAGGAAGCCCTCTCGTGCTACAGTCAAAGTACGCCCATTAAACACTCACTCATGCACGTACACACACTCGGAGAACTGCCCCCACCTGGCTGCTTTCATTCGGCTAAGTGCGCCGTATGACTCTCGCATGTTGCGTGACTTACTGCAGAGAGAACGAGGAGGGAGGGGTGATGATGGTAGCCAGGGTGCACTTTAAATCACTTGTTCAGACAGTAAGTAGCATCTGTACGTCCAGTCGCACCGCTCACCTGTCACACGCCGAGCGTATGAAATGATACCATTAAAATGCTGTAACACAGCAAACTATTCTGTTCTCCCCCTCCAGCGTTTTCACCACAGATGTTTATCTGCCCTGCTGCTCCACCTGCAGCAGCCTGTTAGTGCTGAGTTTGGGTTTAAGGGAAAAATGTTTAAAATCCGGATGGGATTGCTGAGACTTGGCACAAACCCGATCATGGCATGCAAACTGCTTCTGGAGGTGACACATGACTTCTGAGGGGGTGACAACTATTAGTTTAGAATATTAATAACGCTTGTAGAGGGTATGCACATGACATCACACTGCAATCAACCGCTGAGTGGCAAGAAGACGAGTGGCAGCGTCACTGCTCATCTTAAATGCTTCTGAAACTGGAGAGAAATGTTGCACGACTCACTGCATCGGAGGATGAATTGATGCGTTGCAGCATGTTTTACCATAAAGTCGGGCTGATGGGACAAACGTCGGTTGGAGAAGTGAAGTCAACGCATGCGTACCCTCTAAAACTGACCTTGAAACATCCAGTGAAAGGCCCCCCCCTCCCTCCCCCGATCCATAGAGACGTGTTTACAGGAAGTGCGCCCTAATTTGAAGGCGTTTTTTATCAGTGGCCAAACTGTGTAATTACAACTCTGTTTGTTTATTTGAATTATTGGTTATTGCAGCCTTGTGCATTATAACAAGTCCTTTAAGCTCATTGTTTCAAAGAGAGGTCAAAAAACCTTCTCACCTCTCCACGGTTGCAGGGATAAGCCCCCGAGTATTTGGAGGTGCAGGTGGCTCCATCTTGGCCTTTGCCTGCCTTTCCCTCCCCCAGTCTGAAGGCGGCGGTGCAGTTACTGGCATAATACTGCAGCATCTTCCATGACCGCCCAAAGTCCTGCGAGCGCTCCAGGGTCATGGCTGCAGGCCGCGGCGAGCGGAACACCACGATGAGATGTGTGAAGAAGAACTCGGCCTCCAGATCCAGCTGCACCGTCTCGGACTCCACATCCTCAGCTGACTGCCACCAGGTGTTGGGGTGCCGGAAGGAGGAGTCAGACATGGCGCTGGCCAGGTGGGAGAGGTGAGGAAGGCCGGCGTTACACTTGGCACACTTTGCCGTGCTGCATCCCAGGTTGGTGTCGGAGTAGGAGCAGTAGAGCTCGGTGCCGTTGTTACCGCAGACGGTTTGGGTGAGGACCCGGCGGCCCAGAGCCAGGTTGCCCATGCGGGGGTTGCAGGCTCTGCTCTCGCAGCGAGGGGCCACGCCTGCACGGAACACCTCCAGGGACAGGCCTGAAGGGATGGATGGAGAGAGATAAAAGAGTTTATGAACTTCAGTAAATATGGACTGTGTGGACACAACAGCTCTCCAGAGAAGACAGAGTGAAAGTGTGGGTGTCTGCAGGGTGTGACAGGGTGCGCCGCTCCGGAACCTTTGTTTACTTTGGGACTACTTCTTTGATAAAAAAGAAGAAGAAGAGGATAAAAAATATGATAAAATCTGGACAAAGCAGATGAATTAAATGTCGGTCAGAGTTAATTTCTTTCCACGCAGGTTTAGAAGTGTAAGAGTGAGCGAGCAAGCTGAGAGAAAGAGTGACTCAGTGTGTGTGTGTGCAGTGTGTGTGTGTGTGTGTGTGTGTGTGTGTACACAAGTCAAGTGATTTACCTCGATCGGAAATGTTATGCAGAAGGGATAATAGGACCATTGTGCACCTGCCTACCACACACTACAGCCGGCGTGGACTCTGACACAGATAAAGTTTGGCAGCTCGGGGAGGATGAGCAGCGTTCAGACGCCTTCCAGACGCTTCGCAAACCCCCCCGGGGCCACAGTGTCATCGGCCAGCGGGGATTTATTATCTTAAACCTGGAGCCGCCTTTCTTTCTTATGTCAGAGACCTAACAGATGGACTCATATTAAAAAGTAGAGTACGGGATTATTCAGCTTTTGCAGTGAGGATTTTTTGGATGTTTTCTGTTAAACAGTGAGTTCCTGAAGAATTACATAACTGTCTGTAGGTGGGGAGGTCACAGGAGGAAGCAGAATAATCCTCTATATCCACTCTCCCGTTAAGTACTCGGAGGTCAATTAGCATTTAACAGAGTAAAACTATGTTTAGGTACTTTGGCTTTTCACATCATTTGGATAGTATTGATAAAAACAAATGAAACTCAGATTCTTTATTACTGTTCATCCAAGAGTTCAACTGGATACCTGAGTTTATTCATGTTGTACTTTATTAGTAAAGTGTCTCCCAGCAGTTCAAACACTAACTTGTCTAATAATTCAGCTGAGTTCTGCTGTACTCGACCCGGAGATGAGGACCAGCACCAGAACACTGTTGGTGTCAAGAACTGAGAGTTTGTACGTAAATAAAAACACTCACCTGGACTCGACATCGCGGCCAGACTGATCACAACTAAAACCAACATCTTGCAGGTGTTTGATCCCGGAATAATCCGAAGTATGTGAGAAGATGGTGAAATCAGAATCCGCTGGTTTTTATTCAGACATCAAGTATGCAAAGGTCTCATCCAATAAAAAAAAGGGCAATTGCGCAGGTTCAAATCCAGTGTGGACTTTCTCTTTCACTCAGCTGCGATCCAATAAGGCAATAATAACTCTGTCGGAGGGAAAGACATGATCCCGCACGGTGTGTGAGATCCCGCAGAGAGAGGAGGAGTGAGGCGGAGAGGGGAACGGGTCTGCCCGGCTCGTCTGCAGCTCCGGGACCTGCAGCGTGTTTCATCTCCCCACGGTGTGAGCTGCTGCCTGCTTTGCCCCGCAGATCTATTTCTAAGGAGCCCGGAGAGATTGTGTGACAGCGCTGTGCGGCGGCTCCGCCTCTCCTCCTGCTTCACCCTCATTTAAAGGAACATTCCAGTTTGTGCGGAGCTGGCACGGAGCGAGCTGGACAACCTGCTTCTCACACCAGGGGGCTCCCGACATCAGGGCCCTGTGGAGGGCCTGCTGAGGGGCCCGGGGCCTCCAACACAGGGCCGGAGTTATAACATTTTAAATCTGCTCAACTGCACCCCAAACAATATATTGACAGAACAATCTGCATCTCCGCATGTGAAAGCATCACATACGTGTGGATTCACTTGTATTGTATATAATAAAAAGATTGTACATTCCTGGCAGTTATAGAATTGTTTCACTAAGCGGTGTTTTTATTTATTAAGAGAAACTGCAGGAACAAGTGTTCCACCTGTCCCTGGTCTCCCCTGACATCAGCGGTCCAACAGATTCAGTTTCCCTCAGCAGAGGAATACAAGTATGAAGCAGCATAAATCAGATATACATTGTATTTTGAGACAGAAGAACTTTGAGCAAATGCACTGAAGTATTTCCCACATACTTTATTAAAACTGGAGTCTGTAATAAAATGTAAAGCAGTTTGATGAAAAGCTGATAAAAGACCGTATATTCCCATTTCTGACTAATTGGCTTCGGATGGAGGAAGTACAAGCACAAAGTGATGCTGGCTGAGCTGCTGACGCACTTTGAATTACTTCGATTGGTTGCTCGGCTGAACCTGGCTGAGGCCTTTGTGGTCACCAGAGTCCACACAAAAACCAATGTCATATGCAGGCCAATAAACGACAGGCCTTTTAATTCCAGCTCTGCTTTCCACATGACCGTCTGTGCCCAACAATGGCTGCCCAGCAGCCCATAAACAGAAGAGAGGAACAACAACGAGGGACTCATATAGGAAAAATGAACCCTTTTATAGTTTAACAAACAATTCAGAGTGTAACCCTCCTGTACAGGTGAGTGACATGACAAGGCAGGCGACAGTGTGCCCCCCTGTGCTCAGTCATGGTACCACAAAAAGGACAAGCACGAGAACTTGAGGTTGGAAAGCGGTTCTTTCCGCCTTGGCCCAGTGCTCCTGCCCATTTGGGTCAAGCTCCACTGAACACAGCATGGCTTTGGCTTCTCTGTCTGCTGTGTAATCGGACCATGACCTGCTTTCTGTGCATCTGACCCGTGTCCAATAAGCACTGAGCCAAATGAAACTATCTCACCTGTTTCTGTCTGCCCTGGTTCGATCCTGTAATCCTTCCATGGACATATAAACTCTTATAAACCTCTTTTTGGGGGGTTTGATCAGAATAAACAAAATATAACTGACTCAAGGTGAAAGGTCAGGGGTCAGCGGCTCCCTGAGACGGGTTGGTGAGGCAGCAGGTTACAATCACGCAGAAGTATAATGTTTAATCTTAGATTGTTACCTCTGCTCTTGAAACATCTGATGGTAAGTTAGGAGAACGTTTGGAGCTATCCGACTAACAGACAAACCAACGGCAGCTAAAACTTAACCTCCTCAGAGGGGGTAAAATACACACACACAAATATGCAACCCGAAGAGTTATTCAAGAGTTATTCTTTCTGTGGTTGTTAAGATTCGTCAGCATGGACCAAAGTGCCGAACTGTGGTTGTATAACCATTTATTATTTTATGTTGAGTTATTATTGCAACTGGGTAATTTAGTTCATTATCTCCACCAGACGAGCCTTGTTATCTCGAGATAATGAAATAATTAACTAAAGATCTCAGTGAAATAATTACGTCCGCTCTTTGATTCCTGACTGAACGCACTGACAGACTGACACAGAGTTGTGCATTTAGCATAGCTGAACAGTCACACAGTAGATTCATGTGCTTCACGCCTCCTGCGCTTCACCCTCTCCACAGGCTCGGCGTTAAGTTTTGTCTGACAGCTGCAGCAGGCGGCTCTCGGCTCTTCTTCGCAGACATCACAGGGGCCTTTTTGGCATCAGACTGGAATGATCATCTCTAAATGATGATACTAATATGAGAAAGGCTGCAGTTAAAACCATGAAGGAGATAATGATTCACACTCACGCAGGGCTACACCACCTATTTCCCCTCTCAACATGCACCCACACACACGTCATCATCTTGTCATAACTGACACTGTGACTGACTGACAGATTGGTTAATTACACGCAGGGCACCTCAAAGAGAGGGGGAAGGGAAACAAAAAGGCTAAATGATGTAAGGACACGAGTATTTCAAACATGCACTCCAGTGCAATCTGTGAGGAATTTTCTCTGGAGGAATCCAGCGCCCTACTGCAGGACGATACATTTATTCAAAATAGCAGGCTCAGACTTGTTAGATGCTTCTGTAACAGTTGAACGCTTCAGCGCAGAAAAATTATGGAAATCTTCAGACTGTTTGTGCCTGGAGACAAAGAGCTGCCAGATCGCGAGCCAGCAAGACCCAAATATGACAATCATTGCCCTTTTTCATCATCATCATAAATTCTTAGTCAAGGTTCATCTTAAAGTGAAATATTTCATAGAGCAGGTTCATAATTGCAGTTCAACCAAAGCCGGATTTCATTTACTATCGACATAGGAATTCATTTATATGACAAATTTAGAAAGATTTCGTTTTGAAGATTATATTTTCAATGCAATTGGATACAATAAGTAATAGTAGAACATCAGAGTAAGTTGTAAATTGCTTAAATTTCAGTAATTAATATGTTTCGTGATACACATAATCTGGAGTATTACTGTCTTTTCTTTGTTGTGTTTTAGGGTGTGGATTCCTGGGCACAGGAGATATGCAAGTTATTGAAATCATTATGTATACTTGAGAATTAACTTTCCTTCCTGATCTTAAATATAGCAAAGGTCCTAACTTCTTCAGAGAATGGGGTGGATAAAAAAAGGTTTATTAATGTATATGATATTAATTCAGGTAAATTGTTGTACTACTATTATGAACTGTATATGAATCTGAAAATAAAGAAAAAACTTGGGAGTGTCAGTGAAGATCAACTAACAAAAAAATGAAGAATATATTTAGCTGCAGGGGTCTGCAACCGCGCTGCGGTGCAGTGCGACCCTCAAGCCGCTGGGTGGCAGAGTGTGAAACCATGAACTCTCCCCAAGGGTCAAAGTGTCCCACTTCCGGCTGAGCGGTAAAGCGTGTGTGCTGCTTTTCCCGGGAGCAAACGCAATTGTGACGATAAGATATCAAACATCAACTTCTTAACTCACCGCTCGTAGTTATAATAAAAAGAAATGGTGAGTATGATGCAGTTATGTTTGGTCCGCTAGTTTTGTTTCGTGGAATTGTTCCCTCACTCACCGTTCATCAATAGTTGTCTTTTAGCTGGTTAGCAGTAGCTACGTTAGCATCCCATTCATAATCTCGACCGGATGAATGAGCTTCATATTTATGCAAACAAAGAGCGTTATGTACCGTTTCATAACGTAAACATTATGGCGTGGATTCATTATACGTTATCATATTTCTAATTTTGTCGGACTAATGCGGGGTTTATTATGGATAGAACGTCTCGCCAGACTCCATTTAAAAATCCTTGAATTTAACGGCAGTTAGCGTGTGCTCATCGGTACACAACATTTTCTGACGTCTATTTGTTTCTGGCTGCTTTTTAAAGGAGAATGTAATTATTTGATACTATACGGTATGAAGCACCGATGGACTGACGATTATTGGCATGCTTTCTGATAATAGGCACAGATTTTTTTATTTTAATATAAATTCACTGCAGACAGAGTGCACGTTCATGAACTCAGACAATGCATCACTCTTATCACTTTAAATAAATATTAATTGATCCACATTCTGTGTGTATTTAATTAGATGCAAACAGCAACATATCGGTTTTATATATCGGCTACTGAATAACAGACAAATCGATCACTATCGCAGATTGCTGTTATTAATCATGTTTACAGATGTCTGATTGAGCCAAACTGCCTCTTGTTAAATTTAATGTGATAAGTAACTTTTTTTGTATGTCCACAGAGTTTACCGCTGAACCCAAAGCCGTTCCTGAACGGCCTCACAGGCAAGCCAGTGATGGTGAAACTGAAGTGGGGAATGGAGTACAAGGGCTACCTGGTATCTGTGGACGGCTACATGAACATGCAGGTAAGTTTGAAACACTTTGAATGTTCCAGTTTAATATGTGCCGTCTGTCTTTTAAGGAGGAGACTTCTTAAGGAAGTTGGTTTGGGGAGATAATTTCATTACTTTTAAAACATATTTTATCACCTGTAATGGGTTGTAATGCCCCTTCTGCAATGAATGTTTAAACTTCAAGTCTACGTACCAAAGAAAGAAATCCTTGTTTCGTTCTCTCACTCCACGAAGTGATTACATCACACATTGTAATTGTGTCATCACCAACTTCCATTTTGCCACAGTTGAATCAAGTGTCATGCAAAAGCACTTTTTCTTGGTTTTGACCGTTACATCCTTCATGTTTTCCTGTTAGCTGGCAAACACAGAAGAGTTTGTGGATGGAGCGTTGTCAGGTCATCTGGGTGAAGTCCTTATCAGGTATGTTGAGCCTCCCAAACTGAACCTACATATTTACCTGTCTTCAGCCCAAAATGTGATGAAGACATGCTTTGTTTTGTACTATAACATATTTGTCTAAAATACGAACTGCAACAGATGGCTACATACACAACAGTTGAAGGAAGAAAGACAAGTACCGACAAAGACTCAAATTAATGGGAAACACCACGCTGGGTGAAAAGCCTCCAGCGGGTGATCTAGTTACCGTAACTCCATGAGTAAAGGGGCAGGCCATCTGCCACAGCTGTCTCTCTTCTGTTTAAACTTTGTTCAATTAAATAAAATGCTGGCCCATCAATAATTTCAGCGCAGTTGTTTTATGGGACTAAAGTCTGTCATCTGTGTAATTATATGTACTTGTTCTCTGTAATCTACGCTTGCGGTGAATCAAAAGGCTTCAGCCTCAACAGCTTTTTGCTGAATAATGCAGAGAGAGTTTTATGGCCTCAGGATCGCTAACCACCTTAACTGACCTGCGCTAATAATTAACACGTGTTCAAAGAGCCCAGTGGACGAAGTCGTCACATATCTCAATACATTGTGCTAACAGGTGTTTTAATCTCTCCCTGCAGGTGCAATAATGTTCTGTACATCAGAGGAGTAGAAGAAGAAGAGGAGGACGGAGAAATGAGAGAGTGATGCTGGTGAAGAGGCCCATTGTCCTGAGTGTGATTGTTGCTCCTCGTTGAGTTAATGTGTGTTTGTTTTTTCACCGTGTGAGACAAATGAACGCTTTGGGGTTTCAGTTGTTTTTCAGTCTTTTTTTTTTTCTTTTTACTGTATGTGAGGCAGATTTCTGTTGAGACGTTGTGATACAGACAATAAAATGATTATTGTACTCTTTCTTAAACTGGAGTGCTGTTTTTTGTTCTTAAATAATGTAAAGCAGCAATTGTAAGTTGGATGAAACATGGGATGGATGAAACATTTTCTCTAAAAGCTATTTGTTCTGGGGAGCTCTTGAAAGTTAAGTCTTTTCTTGAAAGTAAGTCTTCATAGGACCAGTTCTGATCAGACCTTTCTTCAATGTCCAACGCTGGTTAACTCAGAAGCACCGCCCCTGCTGCACTTCAAACTCTCCTGGACAAATATTTGCCCGTTCTTTAACTAAACCGCTGGTAGAGAGTCACTCCGCTCCAACAGTCACTGCAGAAACTACTGGATGACTCAACATGCCGGCCACTTACAGACTCCTGGTGAAAAACGCCACACAGGTGGTTCTGATCTGCAACGATGGAGAGAAATACCTGACGAAGGTCGGGATGCAAAGTCTCTGTGTTATTGAGAAGGGCAGTATCGTAATCGGGAGGTGAGTAGTAGGAGGTGACGTTCACATGGACACACATCTGAGGGGCCTGGAGACATCATGAGGTTAATCCAGCTGTGTCACCCTAAACTGCATTACAGCTAAAGATATTGAAATGTGGCGGTGGAGTCTTTATCCAACTGAAGCTGATCTCCAGGTTCTGAAGGGCTTGTGAAATTAACATGCAGAGTAGTCCACTAATGTAGATCTGGAAATGCACTCACAGTGCCGACCTCCACCAAAGTCCTGTTGACAGACAGGGAACGTTATCTCCCTGACGCAGGTGATTAGCGACCCCTTGAGGCTATCAGACGTCATTACACAAGAAAGTGAAATTACTTTTTCTATTACTATTTCCTCACTAGTGGGGCAAACATCTATAAATATAAAAAATGCATTGCTTTATCAGTTGATGTCTTTGTCCAGGGACGGGCTGATTAAAGCCGTA
>CAAKHC010019275.1:6490-19940 GCA_901007825.1 Macroramphosus scolopax | reverse complement strand
GTGCCGACCTCCACCAAAGTCCTGTTGACAGACATGGAACGTTATCTCCCTGATGCAGGTGATTAGCGACCCCTTGAGGCTATCTGACGTCATTACACAGTGAAATGACAACAGAATTTCGATTATAATTTTCTAACTTTTTCTATTACTATTTCCTCACTAGTGGGGCAAACATCTATAAATATAAAAAATGCATTGCTTTATCAGTTGATTTCTTTGTCCAGGGACGGGCTGATTAAAGCCGTAGGGCCTGCAGACACCATCAACGCTCAGTATCCAGATGCATCTTTTGATAAAGTGATCAATGCATCCGGGATGTGTGTCCTGCCTGGTGAGTATCATGGTATCACTGACTTCCAGCTCCGCAGGTAGTCAAATACAGTAATTGAAGTCTTGTTTCAGGGTTGGTTGATGCCCACACTCATCCGGTTTGGGCTGGCGACAGGGTGCATGAATTTGCAATGAAGGTAAATCATTTGAACTAATATGTTTGGTCACTTGTACAACGTGGATGCGCCATTACATGCATGTTACTCCTGCAGCTGGCAGGCGCCACCTACATGGACGTACACCGGGCTGGCGGAGGGATACACTTCACAGTGGAGCACACTCGAGCTGCCCAGGCCTCCGAGCTGCTCACCTCACTGAGCAGCAGGTTGACTCGGATGCAGCGGGCGGGTACCACCCTGGTGGAGTGTAAGAGCGGCTACGGCCTGGAGCTGCAGACTGAGCTGAAGATGCTGGAGGTGATAGAGGAGGCCAGGCGCAGCTTGCCCATCAACATCTCCTCCACCTACTGTGGAGCCCATGCAGTGCCCAAGTAGGTACTGTCCTCAAAGATGGTACATCAGGTCCTGAACATGAATCCTAACCTGTGTCTCTTATCCAGAGGAAAGACAGTCGCAGAAGCCACAAGGGACATTCTTCAGGTTCAGCTGCCGCAGCTGAAACAGCGAATATCCGCTGGGACCCTCAGAGTCGACAACATCGATGTTTTCTGTGAGCAGGGAGTGTTTGACCTCAGCTCCACCCGCTCCATCCTGCAGGCTGGCAGAGACATGGGCCTCAACATCAACTTCCATGGAGATGAGCTCCATCCTATGAACTCGGCTCAGGTGTGGTTTACTCTTTAAGCTTCTTATTTACAATCGAATCAACACCTCTCTAAAACTGTTTAGCAAAAAACTGCGTATGTGTCCACAGTTGGGATCTGAGCTTGGAGCTCTGGCCATCAGTCACCTGGAGGAGGTCACAGATGAGGGGATCGCTGCCATGGCAGGATCAAAGACGGCTGCCGTCCTCCTACCGACCACAGCTTACATCCTGCGGTATTGTAACACTCACACAATCATTAATACTTCTACAGACTAACCCTTTATGTCTGCGAGTCGTCTCAGACTGCCTGTGTGTGTCCAGGCTGCCACAGCCCCGAGCCAGAGACATGTTGGAAGCTGGAGTTATTGTTGCCCTCGGCAGCGACTTCAACCCGAACGCCTACTGCTGCTCCATGGTGCGTACAGGAGGTGTGAGGCGTCAAATATTATGACAAGAGAGGTGAAAGGGTGGAGAGCTGATGATTCTGATTTATGATGCAAAAGAGTGAGCGCGCCTCGAATATTCATCTGAGCTCCGCCTCCTCCGTCCTCAGCCAATAGTCATGCACCTGGCCTGTGTCAATATGAGGATGTCCATGCCTGAGGCCTTGGCTGCAGCCACCATCAACGCAGCCTACGCCCTCGGGCGGTCCCACACACACGGCTCCCTGGAGGTCAACAAGCACGGAGACCTGCTGCTCCTCAACGCGGAACGGTAAATCAACCGGCACGGACAGAAGATTGTATATCTGGGTTTTAGTATTTCATATAAACTGTTTCATCTGTCATCATCTGCTCCTCAGAGTTTAAAGTCCTCCTCTGCTGTCTTTGCCCCAGATGGGAACATCTGATCTACCAGCTGGGAGGACATCAGGAGCTCATCCGCTATGTCGTCGTCAAAGGAAACATCGTCTACAACAACGACCAAACTGTGGATTTATAAGAAGAAAGAGATGTTCTGACTGTCAGAGAATGTGCTGAGACCGAAGGATCAATGTTACTATCATGAGTTCTACAGGGACCGGCGGTGTGAACTCTATCTCTGCTGTCTCAATGGATGACTTGTTTTAATACAATAAACTTATCACCTCAGGAACAGATAGAATGTCTGACACTCATGATCAAAGAGTTCATAGAATACAGTGATGACCTGATGATGACCCTCCACTATCTGTGTGGCCCAGTGTGTGTGTGTGTGTGTGTGTGTGTGTGGGGGGGGGGGCTGGCTGTGAGTCACTAACTAATCAGACCTGTCAAATATCCAGAGGTGGTGCCAAGGCCTTGTTTTACAAGTCACAAGTTTAGGCAGGCATTTACCAAGTCAAGAGGACAAGTCCCAAGTCAAGAGGACAAGTCCCAAGTCAAGAGGACAAGTCCCAGGTCTGAAGCTAAATGAGTCCTCATGTGTTCTTTACCATTGTGACGCCATTTCAACATTTTAAATCCAACAAAGTAAAAAAACTAAGTATTTTGCTTCCCGTCCGACAGCAGTTCATTCTTATTTAATTTCCTGACCTTAAAAACATGATGCAACAAGCCAAAGTTATAAATCTCCGGCTGCTCCTGAAGTCTGCAGAAAACAGAAGATAAAGAACTGACATGTATGACGAGAGCTTTCTGCTTTTATTGAGCACGTCGGCACACAACGTTTGTTTGAACTCGACCGATCCGGATTTATTCCACCTGCTCGTCTTTAAAGCCGAAATACTTGATGCTTCTCCTCATCACAAATATCTTATATGAAACACTGTGTGATTACAAAAACAACTGGAAGAAAACCTATTCTAGAAGCTATTCACAACAATATCTGGAGGCGTAGTTGAGGCGCGTGAGAGCTGCACACTATAGATGAAAGATATATCTTCATGTACCTGATGTTTAACTGTTTGAAATAATAAACAATAATCCCCTCAGGCTTCGTACTTCTTCCCCGCTCGGTGGATCTGTTGGTACAGCGTCATGGAGAAAGCCATACCGAGGAGCTGAGGAAAACAAACAGCACTTAGTGGTAAGATCTCAGCATCACCGTCATCATCTTCATCACCCGGGGCTGTTTGATAACAATGGGCTCACCTGTATAACCAACACACACATAGCGATGGTTCCCAGAAGGTGTTTGTTGTCATCCAGCCACTCCTCGACCTTCTCATAGCAACCCTGGAAACACACAGACAGCAGTCAGATAATTAATATCCTCACATATCTCTCAAAGATAGCAAGAGCACGGCCACACACACACACACACACACACACACACACACACACACACACACACACACACACACACACACACACACACTGACCCGTGTCCAGAAGGTGTTGGTAGCGTTGCGTCCGCAGCCCGGGTAAACCTGCTGGCAGCAGCGGTCGGGTACCACGTTGACCTGCAGGGCGGCGTGCCAGTCGTTGTAGCTCACCACTCCACAGCATCGCCACTGGTCCACAGGCAGGAGAGCAGGACACATTCAATTACTAATTATAACGGTAATACAGGATTGAAGTTATTCCTCCACGTCTACACGTTCCCACGCTGCGATGCGCGGACACCCTACCTCTCCTTGTATGGTGTTCCACGCGTCCCTCAGACCGGCGTTGTTGTCCGTGTTGTACAGCACCAGCCCTTCCTTCAGGTCCCGTCTGGCATTGTCACTCACCTGTGGGGACACAGGTGGATTATGGGATATGTAGGCGATTCGTTAATAAACGTAATCGTTGCTTCTCACAGTCCTACCTTGTCGGTGTAGACGAAGAAGAGGATGAGGAGGATGAGTTCGGCCAAGAGGATGACCAACAGGACGATGAAAAACTGGATGAAGTCACAAGAAAACTTTTTTTAATACGCTTAAAGTAAACATAAAGAGGTCGTTTGTAAGCGATGGTTCTTACAAATGTTACATAATTAAGCCAAGTTCAGGAAACAAGAACATGGCAGTGATGCATGATGGGTATTGTAGTACACTCACGCTCAACAGGAGGCACTTGTTCTCCTTGATGGCACCTAGGCAGCCCAGGAATCCCGTCACCATGACAACAGCGCCGAGCGTTATGATGAGGTTGGCAGCGGAGAGCGACGGGAAGGAGGGCGACAGGGTGGCAAAGCTGCCCTGGGAGACGGAGAGCCACACGCCAACGCCCAACAGGCCACACCCACCCAGCTGAAACACAGGAAATCAGCAGCTGATTTCATGATAGCGAAGGACTTTCATCGCTCTGCCGATCTTTCTCCTCGTTTTATAGAAACATGGAGGGAACATTATGTGACTCAGTGAGTGGGGAGTGTTGTAATTACCCAAAAGAGCAGGTTGAAGAGGAAGAGCATGTATTTAACGCAGCAGATGCAGCCGCGAGCCATGACTGTACTGACAGGCACTGCAAAAGAAGAAATTAAAAGTTTTAGATAAGATGCAAACTGTTACAAAATAAGAGTAAAGAGACGGTGAAACCCGAGCAGAAGGTCGACATGATGAACTGCAGTGTTGCTACGCTGAACCTCCGTGGAAGAAAAGATAAAGCTCATCACGTCATTTGATGTTGTCACATTGTGTGTCTGCATTTTTATTTGTTTCTCAGGAAACATTGAACGGACCTTCATGAAAATAATCAGACACATTTCTAATATTTTTAAAAATATTTCCTTGATGTCGATGTTTCCGGGTGCAGTGTTGAATATACTGGAAGGACTATTAGCCTTAGCAAGGGGTCTTAGATTGCTAGTTCGTCCATTGGAGGCTGTTATTGATAACAGATAACTGATTGTTTATTTCCCATCACATCACACTAACAGACACGTTGACACCAACATCACAACAAGCTGATGAACTTACCACTTCAACAAGATGATGAACGAGAAACTGGACTGACGACCTGCAACAAGTAAACACAAACATACAGGAAATAAATTATTATAATTACTTATATAATTATTGCATTATTATCAGTACAAGCAACAGCAGCAGCCCAGTAGTAGTATTACAACTTTATTATGATTAATACATTATATTATTATCATAATCAAAACTAGTTGTGGTGGTACTCTTTTTTTATGTTTTGTGTCACAACTTTATTATTATAAACAAAAGAAATCCTTATTAGTATTTATGAAACATTATTATTAGGAGTTTATCTTCAACAGACTGTTGCTGCTTTGTTGTTGAACTTTTCTTCATCTGAAAACCGTCTCGTCGTGACGTCACCCCAGTTTGCGGTTTTACTGAAGTTTGCGTTAAAAACTGATAACGCGAAAACTTGCGGCTCCTCTTGGCTCCGATGATTTTGACACTTCGGAGGATATAAAACAGAAAGCAGCTGCTTCTCCTCGCAGTTCAGGCCGCGGACTGTTTTACGGGACAAGAGGAAACACGGCCGGAGGTTTCTTACCGTGAACCGCCTATGTGCGCCTCTTCATCCCGCTAACGACGCCAAGTTTCGGCCGCAGGATCGCTCACATGTCCGGACTGCTTCCAGAGACGCAAACATAAAACCCCGCGATTGTAAACTGCGAGGTCGGCTGGGAAGTTTCGTCGATGGCTGGAGAACAAGGAGAAGAAGAAGAGGAGGGGGAGGAGGAAGAGGGTTCCTCTGGACGGAGAGGGCGGAGCCCCGCGGAGACCGAAGCCGACCTGGAGGCGTGACTCTCGGTGGTGGAGAGCGGGACCAGCCGGGCAACGACCCGGTTGAGTAAATAAAAACAAATCACATGTTCTCTGTGAACAATCAGAGGAAATGAATCTGCCTGTCCAAGTCAAATGATGCCAGATTTACAGAGAAGAATCACTCACAGGCCAGATTATTAGGTACACCTAGATACAACTGATGACCTGCAATAATCTCCTTCATCACCATCATCATCATCATCATGTTGTGTTTTTAATGAATCCATCATTAATGATCAGTTTGGAGGCTGTTATTTGTTTTGCTGCTGAAGTATTCCGGCTGCTCCTAATATCTCGTTTAAAGATGATAAAATAAGAGAAACACTTCAAAGAGCAGCCTGTTCCTTCAGTATCATCATGTGATTGTCAAGTTGTATTTTGCCAACAAATCAAAGCAACAAAATACAACTTTTTTTACCTTAAAATTACAGTTTTAAAATCCTTCTGATGGCACTCTGACTTGTTACGGGGAGGATGGAAACTTGTTTCCACCCGACTCTCTCTGCACTTTGTAACACGACGAGTGACGAGGCGGAAAACCTGAATGAGACTTCAGGACACCAGGAAATATCCTGAAACTAGAGACGAAAGGACAAAGAGGGACTTTGATGTCGGAAGCTAAATGCACCAGCGTCCTGTAATTATGACCTCTGCCAGCAGAGGCCGCTGCTGCTCGACAACAATCCTTATTATGTCGCTTTAAATTGAATACAGTGCGGCACAAAGACGCCTCACTTACATGTCAGCAGCTATCTGACCACAGTTCAAAGACTTTCTATATATTTCATTACACTTGTGTTATTTTGTGGTAGCTGGTCAGGCGTATATTTACTTTTATATTTATATACCTGCCACCTTTCAGATCTTCCTTGCATCACCTCTAAGTGGGCAAACACAACTTCCAAAGCCAAATAGGATTTTAATAAAGGTTCATTATAATAACATTGATATAAATACACGATTTTGAACACAAAATCCCAAATAAAAATTCAAAATATACAAAAAAAAAAATACTAAAAGCATCTTTCTGCCTGGAGCATCCGTGGCGTTAAAGCTGTGGTGTGTCTCCTGTGTGTTGTCAAGTCGAGGAGTTAAAGCCGCAGCAGCTTTTGCCAGCATCCGAGTGGCATGCATTCCCCACTGGGAGTCCGCATTGGTGTCCCCACAATGAATCGGGAGGGGGGGTCAAAGCACACAGGAGGAGGTGCACAGTGACACGTCACTGACCGACTGTCCCTCCATGTTTTAACTGTCTCTGTCTCTCTGCTGCCGTCTCTCTAGCCCAGCGCCCATCGATCTGACTGGGAGCAGTTCAGCTGCACAGACTCGCTGCCGTCTCTGTCCTCGTGCTGAAAGATAACCAGACCCCGTTCATTTGGGATAATATATACATCTATATACATATTACAGTCGAATCCACGTAAACATGAGCGAATAGGAAGACAACCTCAAGTACAAACCTTGTTGGCGATCGCTCGCAGCTTTCCAAGCAGGGAGGGTTTCTGGGTGTAGACCACGTCATCGTCAGGCTCCTCCCCTTCAGCTAGAGCACAGCTGTCTGCAGCCGGCAGCTCGCAGTCCTTGTTGGCGGTCATCACCAGACGAGAGTACTTGTACTCCAGCCTGGGACACACATTCATTGGCCTTGTGACTTAATTCATTTAATGTTCTGCAGCAGCAATTAGAACCAGAAATGCTGCACATGAAATAACTCTTAATATTTGCATAACATTAGTAGATTGAAAAGCACATCAATTTGCATTTTGTTTTGCTGAATACATTTACATTTTATTTTTTATGGCCTTGAGGCTTCAAAATCATAATGTGTATGTGCATAAGAATCAGAAACCACAAATATTATAATGTTATTATGGATGAACAGCTGATGACGCTCCGACTTCAAGATGCAGCTCAAGAGGATCTTAATGACTGTGTTGAGCTGGAACAACAAGGTGATACGTGTTTCCCACCTCTTGTTTTTCTTCCAAAAGTAGCAGGTGAGAGAGATGAGCAGCACGGCCACGAACGCTCCGCCGCCAACCCCGACCTTCAGCCACAGAGCGATGGCCTCACAGGGGGAGGAGCTTCTGGGAGGCAACGAGACGCCCTTGGTGCACAGCCTGGGCTCGTTCCACAGAGAGAGGGTCTCCTGGGGAGCGACAGAGATGGATAATAGCAGAGGTTAGCTTCAGGAGGAGCACAAGAACATGCAACCTGCACACAGAAAGGCCCCAGGCAGCCGGCGAGCTCAAACCCAGCGGCTAACCACTGCGCCACCGTGCCAGTAGCTTCTCAGTCATGAAACATGGAGTAACTGTTGTTGGGCCTCACAAGTCTGAACTGTTAATCTAAGCAGGTATTCTGAGTGTATGCGGTACCTGGCTGCCTCCCTTGCACGCTCCCTCTATCTGGTGGTAGTCGTCCTCCGTGCAGCGAGGACAGGCGCTGGCGCTCTCCCACAGGAAGTGGAACGTGCACCCGTCGCACGTTCCTGCAGGACAGGAGCTGCCAAACCCACAGATGTTTGTTTAATATTCATTTCATTGAAGGGTTAAAACACAGTTACTGACACATGAAGGTCTAATACGCGACCCCCCCACCTGGGAACGGAGAGCTCGCCGCGCTCTGACTTCTCCGGGTTACAGCGAACAGTGATGACGGTGCTCCGACCCTGATCACAGGACGCTGTGGCCTGAGTGGACCTGAAGGAAACACTGAAATCAGTACGTGAACACGACAGAAACAAACTCTGTCTTTCGTTGTGTACCTGTAGAAGAAGTTGATGTCTGGGACGTCCTTTGAGTTCTCCGGGAAAAGATCCGGTTTGGCGTTCACGCCATTGAAGACGGTGTCTACTGTCGCTCCTGAAAAGAACCGCAGCATTACTACCAGCTGATGATCCTGCGGTCGCACGCTGCGTTAAACAGCCGCCAACATACCGAGGAAAGTGTCAGCGAGGCCGATGGACTGGGAGGAAATGGCCATCCTGAAGCCCCGCCCATCTGCCGGGATGATGGTTGATTGACAGATGAAGCTGTCCACCGAGTTGATGAACTGCGCTGCGTCGCTCTGGTCGTCTTTGCTGGAAACGTCCGTGACGTTATCTGTGCAGGTAGCAGCTCTCTTCCCCTGTGACGGACGAGCACATGCAGATGATGACAGTTGCTATGGTTACGCAGCTCTTTAATTTGAAATAAGTTACCTCGTGGCCACACAGGCTGACGTTGAAGAGGTGAAGGTATTTTGTGCCCTTAGAGGTGAAACTCGGGCCGATGGTGAGCGAGGCCACGTCGCTCAGAGCGCTGAGGTCAAAGGTCAGCGTGCGGTTCTTCTCCGTGTAGGAGAAAGAGCAGTCGCTGTAGCAGCGAGAATGTTCCTGAAGGTGAATCAAGAGCCACAGAATGAAACAAACACGGACTGCTGTCGATGTACTTGAGATGAGCTGTGAACCAACAAGATGTTTGTGACTTGAATCACCTTGTTGCTGATACTTCCAGGCCCACACGGGACACACGCGTCCTGGCCGTAGGTGTGGCGCCCTGCCAGGTGTGTGTTGGGCGGACACTCCTGGCATCGGTTGGTGTCTCTGTCGATGTAAAAGCCGGCGGGGCAGGGGACGCAGGCGGAGCCGGCCCGCTGGGAGTTCTGGGAAACGAGGGCGCAGACCCGGCACGCAGACGCCACCCCATCCAGGACGTTGGTCACGCTGATGGAGTACAGCTTCACCATGTCGCTGACATACCGACGCACCTGCAAACAGACCAGTCAAATTATAAATTGTTGGCTTGAGGAGTTGGTCCGACACGTTGACATTAACACAAAGTTGCTGCTGCGCGTGCGCTCACGTCCACAGCGTGGTTGGTCCTCTGGAAGGCCCACGTGTAGGTGACAGAGGCGTTCCTGGTCATACTGTGGGAGTACGACTGTTTCCCCTTGCTGCCTTCCCATGACTCCACCACTGTGGTGCTCTTCCTGTTCACATCCTGCAGGGGGGGGGGGGGTATACTGTAGTCAACATCATGTGGCTTAATTAGTCAACTGAATTCAACCTCCTGCTCAGAGGACTCACCATCATGAAGTAGAGCTCACAGTCGGCAGAGCAGATGGTCTCAAACACGAAGGTGATCCGGCCGAACTCACTGCCGGTCATCCCTGAGAGTGAAGCCGGGACCCTGACGCAACAACAGAGCCAGAGGTTCTTCATGAAGACAGACGAGAAACGAAGTAACGTGTGTTGAAACCTCCAAGAAAACACGACTCACTTGAAGCCCGGCACGTGCAGGCTGAGGATGAGATAGTCGTTATCGGAGCTGCCGGCTCCGCTGCGAATGTGGTCCCCTGCTACCTCCCACCCTGAGGACAGACGGGCAGCAGTCAGCTGACGCTGGGCTCCGTTGAGTTTACAGCGTGAATATAAAAAACACAAGACAAACTCGACTGTTTCCTTCGCTCACCGTTCATGTCGTCACATTTGGAGTTTCCCACGTTGAAGCAGGAGGTCTTCATGTTGGAAGGCAGCACGTTCCACCATTTATACTCGTACCCGAGCACCGGCTCGGTCCCTGCAGGGCACTGGGCGCACGCTGGCACACACACACACACACACACACACACACACACACACACACACACACACACACACACACACACACACACACACACACACACACACACACACACACACACACACACACACACTCTTTATTGTGATGGTACAATAACATTCTCCTCCCCGCTACAACATCCTGTTTGCACAAGTTCCATCTCTTCAGGACGGGATCAACCAGCTGGATGGATGAAGGATGAGGGGGGGTCATTGTGTCGGGGGTCTTTGAATGATATGAATTGAACTGGCAGTTTAAATAGAGCAACTCGAAGCCAGGACTTTTAATAAAAGAAGAAGCTGTGGACAGGTGAGAGGCGCTTTACCGTAGGTGCTGTCGGAGTGGGTTCCAGGTGGGCAGGGCAAACAGGTGGAGTCGTTGCTGTTGTAGTAGCCGGGGTTGCAGGGGGGGCAGGTCTCTCTCTGGCCTGTAGCAGGCAGCTCCATGGCGCCGGTGACGTTCTCCACACAGATCTTTGGTTCAACCCACCGATACAGAACCTGCGTCTGTGACATCAACAGAGGTCAGCAGCAGATACTCTGAGACTGTAACGTACGTGTGTGTGTGTGTGTGTGTGTGTGTGTGTGTGTGTGTGTGTGTGTGTGTTCTGCTGACCTTCCCTTCACTGTCGCAGGCCGTGTGGATCTGGAAGTAGTCCTTCTCGGAGCAGGGCGGCCTCACCTTGCACTCTGCCCATCCCTCGTCTGAGGGTCCAACACAGAGGAGCAGAATGTGACGGGATCATTTAACAACTATTTCTTGAAGTGATGCATGCTGGGTGCTGGAGCGCCTACGTGAGTAGTGGTTCTCCAGGCAGGCGGTGCAGGCAGAAGCCCCCTTCGAGGAGAAGGTGTTGCTCGGGCACGGCTCGCAGGACGAGGAGCCGGGAGCCGGGCTGAACCAGCCGGGTCGGCAGGGGAAACACTCGGACGTGTAGGCGACACCTGGACACACAGGAGCACCACATGAACACACTCCGATGGAGAACCGAGGGGTTCCAACACTAACAGAACAGTTGTTACCTTCTATCTGGATGTTCTTGAGCAGAACCGGTTTGACCATCTTCCCGCCCATCAGGATGCCAGTGGTCCTCCAGTACAAGATGTTTGTCCCAGACTTCAGACTGACCTACAACACAGACGAGTGTCCACATTAGTGAGACGCTCATCACACACAGACACTCACAGCTCACACACACTCACCTTGTGCGTGTCCCACTCTCCGTTGTTGGTGACTTTAATCCACTTCTGGTCATCAGACTGGGCCATCTCCTGACACTGCTCATTCTGGACCTGAACACACGTCAACGTGGTGAAGAGAAGCCACAAACATTAATACAAACCGGTTGAAGATGAGGTATATTGGAATCCAGCTGCAGAATGTCGAAGTGTTTGATTAGTCAGCGTCATGATGATGATAGAAGAAGAGTTGACGGACTTACGTAGAACTCAAAGAAGATGTTGTTGTCAGGGTACTGGTAGGTGAAGGAGACGGAGCCCTGCTTCTCCAGATGGACGGCGTAAACCAGCGACACCGTGCACTCGTCCCGGTTGGACTCCAGGTACACGCCCTGCGGCGTCCACGAGGAGCTGCAGCACGCACACAAAACACACTCAGCAAAAAGCTACAGGAACGGTTGTTCTCCTGTCTAGGAGAGGAGGTGTCACCTGTTACAGGCCTGAATGTCCTCCCCAGATGGACGGGGGTCCAGGAAGCTGGCAATGCTGGTGAAGCCTGCAGGGATGGCGTCCCATTGGTCGAAACGCATGCCGCTACCCAGCGAATAGGAGCCAGCTGCACACGGCGTGCACATCTGTGTGGACATCTTTAGAAACTTCCCCGCCGGACAGGAGAAGGCTGAGTAAGGAAGGAAAAGATGGTCAGACTGACCAGTTGGTGCACACACACACACACACACACACACACACACTGGTGGTACTCACAGCAGTTGGTTCCGCTGGTCGGAGGTGGAAGGTCTGAGCAGGAGCCTGGGTTGAGAGGTATGGCCACCCTCCATCTGGACCCTGTGCTGTCACACTCTGTGTACTGGTAGTTGTAGTCCGTCTGCAAAACACACACAGACACACAGTCACACAGTCACACATGCACACGCACACACTGGCATAAGCGATAGCAGACCATGATCCCCATGGCAACCAGGCGCTGGAACACTAATGGTCCATAAAGAGCACAACAGCAGGTCATCTGCTTCTCTCCAAGGACGGCTGCTTGTGATTCGGACTGATTGAACAAAACGTTTTGTTTACAGAGTGACTCACTGGACGACTCTCGGAGACGAGAAGAGAGCGAGCTACACGACGGGAAAAGGAAATTAAATGACCACAACAAGCTTCACCCTGCTACATCAGGGTGCAGATGTTTGTTGTTTCCACTTCAGGTCTGCAAGGTCTTTTTTTTAGACTTGACAAGAATGTAAGAGCAAACAAAGAATAAACATGATCCCTTCTAATGTTCTGCACTTTGATGTCGACATCCTGTACTTGTCGACAAGACAGTTCATCTTTGAATATATTAGTGATCTGTAATCAGTCTACAACCATCTGCTGTTCCTGCAGAATTAAAGCAGCATGCCTGTAAGTACAGAATGTGCAGATCTCCATCACCTGGCCCGAACCTGCTGCTCAACCCAGCAGACGATCATCAGGGCACGGTCACTCCATCAGCAGCTGATCAAACAATCACAGAAACTACCTGGGGCGTGAGGATGAGGAGTTTATCCGATAAGATCTGCAGATGTGTGTGCAGGACTGATAAGCTTGAGGTCTTCTACATGACTAATCGCCTCAGTGAAGCAACAAACACGGCTATTCATGCCTCAGCCTCCCCTCCCTGAACACACACACACACACACATTGTTGCTTGCCATGTGACAGGAGAGAAGAAACCACCTGTAGCACCGCGACCTGCGCAGAGATTCACCTGCTGTGACAGGATAAACAGACAAAGAGGGGGGTGTTAATGCATGGGGGGAGGTGAAACTGATAGAAAGGACATGGGCTACTGTGTTCGCCCGGTCTCCTGGGTGACTCACGCTGGTTTCCATGGAGACTGATGAGAGGGAGGGGGGGGGGGGGGGGGG
>CAAKHC010019274.1:184084-199923 GCA_901007825.1 Macroramphosus scolopax | reverse complement strand
TGCAGTGTCCCAGGTTGTGATCAGCATGTCAGGGTGACATTCTGCCGATGTCCTTATGTTTGTAGGTAGACAAGGAGCTGGAAGGAACAGGAGAACAATGAATAGACAATCAAAATGTGTCGGAGCGTACTGTAATATTCTGTCTTCCTACAGGCAGAAATCAGATAATGAACCCTAAATTGAAACTGCATGTTTGACCTATATGCAATCAAACTTAGACCAACCCTACTCACGTGTCCGGACGAACTCAGGAAGGCTGACTTCGCTGTCACATTCGGAGCTGACGGCGTACACAGTGTACGTGTACAGCTGACCACAGCCTGTATTCGTGAAGTAACATGTGTTGTCTGCCGTCCTGCACTCGGTCACTTGGCCGGTGTTGTCCTCAGCTTTGGCCACATAATAGAAGGTGTTGTTGGTAGGCTGCCAGCTGAAGACGATCACGTTGCTGGAGCAGTCACTGAGGGTGGTCGGATCAGCAGGAGCACAGGGCACTGGAGGGATGAGAGTTATACATTACAGCATTTCATTTCATCAGGGTAAACAGGAGTGTGTTCTGGGTTTGTGTGTGTGCTAGACACTAGACCTTTTCCCTGAGCAGACTGTGTGTGTGTGTGTGTGTTTGTGTGTCCCTCGTCTTTTCACTTTCCAGACCGATACTATAGCTGACCTTTGAGATAGCTCCCTCACTTCAATAGACTGTAAAGAACTTTTAACTGGCTGGTGTTGGATGTCCGTATTTGATGGCTCATGAGAGGATGGGTTTCACTGCTCGGGTATGAGAAATAGCAGGGATACAATGGGACGAACCTAAACGGCTTCCCACAGAACCGATTAATGGAGAAGGTTTTTTACAGAGGGCTTCGAGCATGTTCGGAAATGGGAGTGTGTAAGAGACACCTGAGGTAAAATGAGAAGGTGTGTGCATGCAGGTGGGAAACACACACAGGAATATGTTAGGGCCAAAGGACCATACAAACTGTAAAAGAGAAAGATTTAGACCGATAACTGTTGTTGTAATGTTTGTAGTTCGCAGATGCTCATCTCACCTGTCTCAAAAAGGGCGGAGGTGTTGGAGGTGCTCTCGCAGTCATCAGAGATTGCCGTGACATGGACGGTGTACTTCTCGCCACAGTTGAGCATGGTGATCTGGCAGCTGGTGGAGGCTGAAGTACAGTTAAGCGCTGCGCCTGTGCCATCTACAGCGGTGGCCCTGTACAAGTTGGCCCCAAACACCAAGTCCCATGTCACAGTCACCATGCCGCCGGAGCAGCTGTAGTCCACAGACATGGTCGTCACAGGGTTTATGGCTGGAGAAGAGTTAGAAATATTTAAACCAATGACATAAGATTACCAGTTGACATTAATGTTCTGTTTTGGGCGTTTTAAACAGATCAAAAAACACATGTAACCTTTTCCGCAGTTTCATAATGTTGGATTGGTCTCAGACCTTGGTAGCAACAATTACAATAACATACTGTACTTGTTTTAGTCGGTGCATGATTGCTGGAAAATACATCCGTCCATGTGCACCCCAAATAACATGCAATGAAGGAAATAGCTGATGCAACATTGCTTTGTTGTAATTTCTGTATTCCATCATAGAATTCACATCAGGTCAAGATGCTCTGAACCTGCATTCTCTCTAATAGCCAACAGAGGGCGACTCCACTGGTTGTCGAAATAAGTCTGTGTCGTAGTCTATAAGAAAAGATCAATATTTCTTTTAATAATCATAATTCCCAATTGATTTATTACCTGTGTAGAACAGTCTCTACCACACGACCTGCCAAGCAGAATAGAGGCATGGCAATGCCTATTGATATTACATGAATACCAACTCTACCCTGTTGTCCTAATTTCTGGCTCCAAAAAAAACCAGATGACCTGCTGTGTTGCCATGAGTGGCTACATCCACTTCCTTTATACAGTCTATGGTGCAATATTAGCTGATTGAGAAATTCTAATTATTATTTTCATACAAACAAACAGTGGCCCCCAAACAAGAAGGAAGACAAGTCACCATCTGAACACACTTAAGGAAACCTTCATTTGGTTGCTTAAACTTACTAGAGGTTGTGTGCATCACAGTAGAAGCCTCCCCAGGTAATAAGAAGACATTGAGTGATGATACTCCCACCGTGTAGGTGGAGCAGGGCTCCAGATTACTGATGTCCATCACTGTGGTTGAAGTGTTTCTGATGACTGGGGCGTTGCTGGGGTTGTCGTTGTCACTCACGGTCACTTGATAAAGCAGGACCTTGCTTACGGAGTTCCATGTCACTCGGGCTGTGTTCTTCCCCGTCGGCACAAGAGATACACCAGTTGGCGGCTGCACCACTTTCAAGAAAAAATACATGTGTTACTGGAGTGTGTACAAATCTCTCTTTGTTTTCAGCTAAAAGGGGATCGGATGAACTGCAGTTTATCTGTGTGTACTTACACGTCATGATTGTCTTTATATTACTTCTGGCACTTCTTCCAGCTACGTTGGAGGAGTAAACGTAGCAGTTGTAAGTGGTAGAAGGACTCAGGCCGTCCACTTGTCCGGCTAGGGTTGTGAACGTCTCATTGTATTTCATTGGGGGAGAGCTGAACAACTTCTCCACATACAAAGTGTAGCTTTCCGCACCGATCACACTGGACCACTCAAACTTTATGGATGTACTGGAAATGGCTTTTGAGAAGGTGATCTGAGAGGTTGCAGGCACTGCGGGAAAGCAGAATAACATATTTAATGTTCATTGAAGGGGGAGCTCTATTGATTTAGATGGTGTCTATACACAAATCTTTACCTGTTATGGTTCTTTCCGTGTCTATACAAACAACTGTGTAAAATTCAAAGACCTTCAATGTGACTTCATAGTCATGTCCTGGTCTTAACCCCTGGATCAGCCTCTGGGTGCTGGGTGCAGCCTGCATCACCACCACTGGGGCGATACTGGTCGAGTTCACAACTCTAAAGTCCAGTAAATAAACCGAGGCTCCATCGTAGGTGCTCCACTCGACATTCAGTGTTGAGGCTGAAGGGGACGTCACTGACACAATATTACATCCTGAAAAAAAGATCATCAGACACAATGTATGAAGGAAGGAGGTATTTTAAATACACGGAGCAAGCGCTGATGGAACTATACCTGCGCAGTGGACATCTTACATTACAATTATTATATTCATGTCTTTAAAAATAATTATGAAATGGATTTTGGTTCACTTAAATTGGAATATTGATATTAATTTAATCACAAAAGAAGGTACGTTCCTGCAGATGATCATATTTGTTTAGTTCCATTGACAATCTATATTAAAAAAAACACATTGATTTGAAGTTTCAGTGCTAATAAAGACATCTAAGGGTTGAACTGATTAGTAAACAAGGATGCTTATTATTTATAGGGTATATCATAAATCTGTAATGATATATAACATGAAAAGATATTCACTGTACAGATGGTATAAAGGACATGACGTGAATATTCTCCTAAAAAGTTTTATGGTTTGACACAAAATAATCATGTATATAATTAAATCAATATTATTATATAGACTCTAATGTTCAATTATTTCTGAGGCAACTTTCCTTGATTTTTCCTGATAATTCTCCGGGCCTGGAAATTACAATTTTCTTTTTCCATAACTTTTCCTTGTTTTCATGATTGTATAAAATCTGCATATACAACATCCCTGAAGATACTGACCTTCATTCAACTTATCTAATTAGTAAAACAAAAAAACAAACATGTCTGCGTGTTCTCACCTGTAGCCAAAACTTGTTGCATCTAAAAGGGGAAGAAAACAAGCAAATTAATGAGACATTATTACAAATAATTCACTATGATAAAATAAGTAAGAAGTGTAATTACCTGTATGACAGACAGTATGATGACTGAATAAAACGTCCACATCTTATCCAAACTAATCTTCAGGTCAGTACGTTACATCCAGTTGTGGTTTCTGAACACAGCAGCTCATCTGGAATCCTAACATGCTGAGAGTCGTAGATCAACTTCATGGGAACCAATCAGGACGTCCCAAAGGAGGACAGACACATGCCTGTGGGCTCCCTGTCATCATGAGAAGGAAGTAAAGTGTGGTGCTGGTTAGGTGGAGGTGGGTGCTGTTAGTCCTCCTACCCCATCCTTTGAGTCAAACAGCACTTCCTCCCTCGTTCCTTGAATATTTCATATTGTATCTTTCATCTCTGGAGCCATCTGTAATTCGAAAACATAAGATCTCATAAAAGATAATTATCCCCTTTATAGTCTATATTTCTTTGGCAATGCTGGCAGAGTTTTTAGAGCACTTCTGGGAAGGAACAAACTCTTTTGGCTGTTTCCAGTGAAAGGGAGGGATAAATGATCTAAGGTGTCTGTTTGGATATTTGTACATCTTCCTGTAATCCTGTCTCCCTTTGTTGTAATATGATCTGGGATTGACGTACGTAATAATACTAAAGGTCCATAATTACTCACAATTACATCTGCAGAAGATAAAACTTGTCATAATATTACAAGAGACGTGTTGGGATGAAACTTCCATTCATCAATACAGTTGAGAAGAATAAAGAGTTTACAAAGAGATTCATCTGTCACCCATAAAGATAAAATCATAAAGGACTTATAATTGTTTTACAATCTAAAGTGCCGGGATCATACAGGGATTTCCTGTTCATAATAGCCTATGTTCAGCATTGCAGTGTTAAGTTTTGTGTTTGTTAGATGGATGAATGTGATAGCTTGTAAAGGCTGTGACAAAGACACCTGCTGACAATAGGTCCGCACCTCTGCACCCACTCGGAGCTCTGCCCGGATAGTCGTCGCATGTTTCGTTATGTGTCACCTGGCCCTCAGCATGCAGATCAAGATGCCGAAAGGTATCAAGTGTAGTGTATCTTGTGTCGGCAATATGCTGGACCCAGGTCTTCTGGAATTTGTGGTTCCACCCATTTATTGTTTGTGAAAGTTCACCCTTTTCTGCCACCATGCTAGTTTTGCTGGGAAATCAACTTTATTGGGCAAGTTTGACAATTAGATCCCAGATGTACAGTCTCACAGATCTGCTGGCACGGCTGCAGAGTATTAGTCTTGTTCACAGACATATTTAATTTACTCCTGATTTAAGGTTAGAGGTTGATAGTTGTCCAAGCCTAGAACTTAATAATAGCTTTTATTTGTTTATTTTTATCTTTCATGCAAAGATGCTGCAACAACTGCTTAAGCAAGACAAGACCTAGACAATAAGAATAAGTAAACAATATTAAATAGGAATAAGTAAGAGGAAACTAATAAACAAACCAAGATGTTGAGGGTTTGAAAATCATCAGTTCTTTTCTATTTCTGTGTATTAGTTCACTAAACTGAAGTAAATTGAACTGATTTATAGAATCAAATCATGTTTTGGTATTTTATATGAATCAATAATGTGCAGCTTGTCAAGCTGCTCTTGTCTGCTGTAGAGGCCTTCGTTGGCGATGACTCAGCCACAGGAAACAGGCCGGATCGCCCACTGAAATGTCAAATTCATGTGCAATAACAGAGATTCCTCGGTCAGTTATACAATCTGTAAGGTCGGTGAATATCAGCCTGTCAGTGTTCCATAACAGGTTTCTGTATGAGTGAGATTGAGCCTCTCAGTTTGACACACAAACACACAAACACACATACACACACCAGAACTTAACACCTTCTTCCATTTCATTAAGGAGACGATTGACAGCACACGGTGTTGAAATGCAAAAACTATGAACTTTATTGTTGTCGTCAAATCCACTGAAAGCAGAAGCAACATTGAATCTATCTCCTGCAATCCGATCAGACGTATCATCCATAGGAGTCTCCACTCGTGACTCCGGGCAAACGAGATGGATACTCGCTGCCCCACTTTAGCGGGGAGCCTTTTCTTGGTCGCAAACCAGCATAACCACCTACAGGCATGTCTGTCAAGAAGTCGTACGGACGTCTTCTCACTGGAGAAGTCCTACAAAGTCATATTAGAATCATCAATCACGTTTCAGTTTCTTCCTTTTTTACGATGAATCGCTACATGTTGATGTTACATAAAAACTTCAACTCATAGAGATGATGTTGGTGTGATTTATTGGGCGTGTCGGTATCAGCTGTACTCACATTGTTGACTGCCGTCTGCGATTTGGCAAATAAGACGACATTCACCAATGGAAGCGGCCAACTTGTATCTGTTTACATGTGTTGACAACATCATCTACATTTGATTTATGTTTCGTTGAAATGATCTTGGACATGTGAAATGTTGTTTCATACATTCTTATGCTTGAATTTGTGTACGTTTAAAAATTTTGTGATGAAGGTTTTAAAGATTTCATAACAGCTCAGTTACTTTTCAGGATGATTTCTTTGATTTTGAATAATAACAAAAACAAAATGGACATTTAAAACAGCGTGTAAACCCAGAATTTCACAATTGGTGCATATTAGTGATTAAATATGAGCAACTGGACTGTAAAAACTATGATAACATGCTACCCACCATAGAAAGTAGCAATGTAAAGACCATCATTTTATTGTGTGTCAAAAGCCCTCATTCATTTGTTATTTGATTCTCAGTTAATTTTCTAACTGTCATGCAGGAACTCTCATGCGAGCAGCAGTGACATCACTCCAGATGTTCTTAAACAAGACTGATATTTCTATATTATTGGATCTTCACAGTTGACCAGGTGTAAACACAGTCCTCTGTCCAGGCTGAGGGGGTGTTGGGGGGTGAAGGGTCACTGTAGGAAGAAAAAGATGACCGGGAGAAATGATGAGTCAGGACAAATGTCTCATTACAGCTTCTGTGCCCGTCATCGATATCCTCAATAACCATTGTATTCTTTCTGAACATGCATAAAGAGGGTAACAGCTTCATCATCCTATTCAACATCTATCATCTTACAGCTGCTCATCACAGACACATGAAGATACTTGTATCATGTTCCTGCAGCACCGTTCTATCTTCTTTTACCTGAGTCATGTTCCTCTCATTCTTCCGTCCAGTTTTTATAGCAGTCACGTGTTGAAGATGTCTCAGAGGTAGAGCCTCACCTGTGCTTTCTATCTGCTCCTTCACCTTTTGTTACAGTCAAACTGTCAGTCCTATTGTTCCCTGCGCCCTATAGGACACTTCATTTATCGATGCCAGTGGATTCAGTCACTAGATACACCTCAAGATGTCAAGTAGCACAATGGAGCCTTGGAAAGAGACTTTTATTAATTTCTTCCACAATCAACAAAGTAATGTAAAGTAGAGCACGCTGCTCCTCTCGGGGTGTTTAATAACGCACATTTAGTCTGAAGACAGAGTGTTCTCATCCAGAGTTGAATAACAAGAAACTTACCACATTCAGTTCACGCTTCTTCTTCCACGAGAGATCACTGAAGAGACAAACGTAGCAGTATCAGTAATCCAAAAGCTTGATTCATCTTAAAAATAATGGTTTGTCAAAATAATATACAAAAAAGTTGACTTATTCCTTTTAGCTACGTCAATAGAAAAGTTGAGATGACACTTACCCATGCCGGCATTACTCCCTGGGCAGGGAACTGAGGATAACACACACTTATTTAGAGTTGTCACCACTAAACTGTCACCACTAAACCATCTATAATACAAACACATCCACACACTCGTCCGCAGTTGGTCTCACCTGAGTATGTCCTCAGCTGACAGAAGCTCACTTTAACCCCATTCTGGCCCACTGGCGCTGCCACAACTGTGTAGACGTCCCCACACGTTTCCTCCTGGATGTCACAGTATTTGCTGGCGGCGGCGGCCATACAGGTGTAGTTGGCTCCTGTCCCGTACAGTTCTACTGCGTGCTGCTGGAGCTGAGAGCCCAAAGAGCGCCAGTACACCCGTAAGGAGTTGTTGGCCCTGCGATACAGTTTAACGTTCGTCGGACAGCAAGCACCTGTGAGAAAGTGAGCAGGGAGGTGAGTGATGGAGAATATGCAGGTTTTTACATATATGTCCCTGTGGTAAATGTATCCCTCCTCAGGGGATCTTCCTGAGGTTCCTTATCCTTATTTTGGAAATTGGTACAGCCACTCGAAATATGTACAGCATCCTCACTTGATGAGAAGCCATGATATGTGCACTCTGATTTGTGTCCTGTGTTGCTGATCGCCTCCAGGTGGACGCTGTAGTTGGTGCCGCAGGTGATGCATCCCATCAGGCAGTGGCTGTCCAGAGTGTGGCACTTGGCGTGTCCCCGAGAAGACGTCAGGGTGGTGATATAGGAACGAGCTCCGCGGCCAGCTGACCAGGTTACGTTGGTCATAGCCTGCGTGACCTGGGTCACGTTCACAGTCATGGGGCAGCAAGGACCTCGGGGAGAAAGATACAATATTATCATCGTTAACGGAGTGCATGATTTGATTACACTAATATTCCAAAAAAGTTAAAAAAGAAAGAGCATAGTTCCCCTGTTTTAGCTGAGAGTTTCTAATTGGTTGATAAGTGACAGCCCACCTGTTTCCAAAGTTTTACTGTATCCAGGTAGACTCCGCCCTGCGGTTGTGGTGGCCACTGCCACGACCTGGTAGGTTGAACCACAGGGCAGCTGCGTGAGCTCACAGGAACTGTTCCTTGCATGGCAAGTGTGTGTATCATAGCCGCCGATGGCAGTGATGGTATAATTTGTGTTTTGTGTGTTGGGGGTCGTGAAGTCGACTCTGTACGTGGAGCTGCTGGACTGCGTCATATTCAGGATCTCTGGAGCGCATGCAGCTGCAGCAGGACAGAGAGGAAATGCAGGGTTGTAAGATGCTACTCTCAAGTATGTACAGCGAATATCAGGCTACCTTAAAATCATCACTGACTTACTATTTTGCCATTTCTTTTAGGTTAATCAGGCTTAAAGTATTCCAAACCTCTCTTATGTGTGTATTTGAGGCGGGATACTCTCAAAATATAAGTTAATGTGTTGGGCAATAACTCGTCAGTACCTGTCTCATGTGTGTGCGGCGTGCAGCTGCGGTTACACCCTCGTAACTCGCTGCAAGGTGTGACCACCACCGAATAAGCTGTGTTGCACCTCAGATCTGACAGCGCACATACTGGCGCTGTATCGTTACAGTGGATGACGTCGTTAGTCTGGGATGCCGTTGTCTCGTACAGCTCTGCCCCCTTGACCGGAGACCACGTGATCTCCAGGGTCTCTGTGGAAACCAGTTCGATGGTAACATCCTGTGGGCAACAAGGAACTGACGGGCGGAGGTGGGGAGGAGATATGTGCAGAAACAGGAGAGAAAAACAATTAATAATTCAAATATATGTGGGCAATTGCACCTCCTTTTTCACTTTTGAGTGAAGTGTAAATAAGAACTGAACTCAGAATGACCTTTCATCTTCAAAACGATATTTGCATCAACGTCCATTACAACCTGACAATAAAATAACTTCACTACGTCTAAGTGTCAGTGACTGATATCTTGAGCAACTTTTGTATCATGGAAACTGGATTCATGTTAAAATGAATTTCCATATAAAACTCCAGAAGCGTCCTTTAAGGGCATCACAGTTATTAGAAGAACATGTAGCGGTGATGGTACTTCTGCGTGATTGCCCTACTGGTGGTGTAGTTGCGGATGTGTGCGTAAGGACTGGAGCCAGCCTGGTTGTAGGGGAAGACAGTCGTGAGGTAGGTGTAGCCACACATGCAGAGAAACGGGCACTGTGTTCCAGTAGTGTTGCACGACTTCTCGGTCCCGTCGTCCCTCTTCATGAAAGCCATGTAATACTCCACCATTGGCACATCGTCCCACACCACAGAGCAGTTGCCTGCTTTGGGCTCCTCCACCCAGATGTTCTCTGGGGGACAAGGGTCTAATAAAAAGAGGAAACTTCATAAGCATTTATGGTCATTTCGGAAGGAAAAGCTCCACATTTTGTGAAATATATTTGCTAAGCTTCTAAACCTCTGTTATGTTTTCAAGCTAAATGCGATGCTAAAGCTAGCAGTTAGCTTAGCTTAGCTTTAGCTTAGCTAATTGAATCATTAAACCTTCAGTAATTGCAAACTATTCCTTTAAACATGGAGCTCATTGTGTCTGATATGCCAAATGCACACAGAGGGCGTGTTGAATGTGACCGTACACGTGTGGGATTTACCCACATGTGATGTAGTCTGCTGGTTGCGACGGGTTGCTGGGTCCAGCTGAGTTCAAGGCTATGACGGACACCGAGTGTTTCTGGCCACACTCCACAGGATTGATGTAGCAGTAACTACTGCCTATCGTGGTACAGTTTTGGTTATTGGTGGTCCAGGCTATATAGTTCTCAGCACCCTGCACTGACATCCAGTACACAGCGAGCCCAAGAGACCGGCCGCTAGTCACCTGAACGTGGGTCACATCAGGGCTTGGTGGACCTAGAATTGAAAAGAAATGTTATGTATCTTGGGTGATATATGCATGCGAGGAAATTGATAGCAGTTTTGCATAGCTACATTCATGCCGTTATCATGCTTACGTGTGATCTGGCAGACAGTGAGATCGTCTCCAGCGCGGCCTTCAGAGTCCCAAGCTGTGCCCTTGATACAGTAGGTTGTCCCCGCCTCAAGGTCATCGAATGTCTTTGTGGTGTTAGTGGTGTTCAGTTTGAGGCGGGAGCTGGAGCCCTCTTGGATGATGCAGAGAGTGTAGAGGACGGCATACTCAACAGGGGCCCAAGTGGCCAGGATGGTGTCGTTGTTAGGGGAGGTGGTGTTCAACTTGGGCGCCATCACCACTTAAGACATGGACAGAATACAATAATGTGTTGTTTTAAAAATTGACAAATGCACAGATTTATAACTTTCACACTTGTTCTGCCAAATTTGTTTTTGTATTAAGTATGAAATGAAAAAAATGTCCCTGTTATTATATTTCATAGAGTTCTCCTCTGGGACTGCAGAGAACCTAGTTCTCATGGTTTTTCTTTCCGTATTGTGAAAACAGTATGTCGCAGAGGATGGATACAGTTTCGACCCTCCTGCATTGGTTGCAAAGAGTACAGACTGTGACAATGGGCTGTGAAATGACACGCCGTTATGGCGGGAGTGAGACAGCAAGCTATTGTCCTGCAGGAACAACAGAAAGGCTGCGTTTCACTCTTCAGACACTGATTAGCCATCTTGAGTAAACTGCATCTGATGTGCAATGTCTGGACAGGTGATCATTATCAATATATTTTATCAATTGTTAGTAATACTACTGTTAGTCTTCCTTGTAAGAATCATACTATTCCAAACATCTTAATGGGGTTTTGACAAGCTCTGGCCACAGTGTGAGGACCAGTAAGGACTAGTAAAATCTATCTGTACCTGTTCTTGCCTCTGTGGGGTATGAAGGCTGGCTCCGCCCCCCCGAGTTGACGGACATGGCGCTCAGCTTGTAGTCTGAGTAGGGCTGGAGCTGCACGACAGTGCCTGGGGAGCTGCTCACCACGGTCTCTGAGAAGAAATCACCGGTCTGTGACTCTGCTCTCAGAATGTAGCCGGTGGCCCCAGCAACCTCTGTGAACTCCACGGTGATGCTGTCGCTGTGCTTTGAATAGGCCTTCTCAATGCTGGGGACCTCAGGAGCTGCAGAACATGTTAGATGTAAAGTCAGTATAATAGAGACCAGGGACAGAGTGCTAACGTGATCTTTTATGGTTTTCTTACATGAATATATAATAAATGTAAGATAAATAAAGTGCTGCACAAACAAAAAATACATTTTCTATTAACCCTATTTCTGGATCCAGTTTTCAACCACTCAAAATCTAAAGGGTCCTTCCCTGGTTTCTGCTTGGTACTGACCTGTTGTCTCCTCAGTCTCTGCACTGCTTAGGACACTGAGAGCATTGTCCATGGCTTCTAACTGCATGGTGTACACCGTGTTTGGGGACAGCGAGTTGACCGAGCCCATCACAGAGTTGCCACTGAACTGGGCGAAGACGGACCGTTCTGGCGCGTTCTTGGGTGTTGCTGTGATCTTATAAGAGCTGGCACCAGCAGGTCCGCTCCACTGCACTGTCATACTTTTAGATGTGACTGCAAACACTGACAAAGTGATGTCTGGAGGAAGTAGAGAGGGATATCATGTTGGGACAAATGCGGACGTACTGTATATATATATATACAGTTATCAGAACATAAATCATATAATTTGGGGGCTTTCAAGGCAGTTTTCAGTTTATATATGCTGTAAATTAATTCATCAACTTCACATATTTTAAGGGATGTTAAATTACCTTTTTCTGCAGTGCATATCTGAAATTGACAAAAAACATGTTTGATTAAAACAAAGAAACAAGGAGACTGAGATTAATGACAGGAAACAATATTTTCAAGACAAGGGCATGACTCCAAGGGTAGAAAACTATTGGTATTTGACATTATATCCTGAGGCAAATTATCCCCTGTATCATATTCACAGAGCATCAGGGGCAGCAGGCTGCACATTACCTTCACTCAACACAGATTTCAGGACTGGTCAGTGCAGGTATTTCTTTCAGGTCGGAATGAATTTGTCTATTGAGCTATGGTCGGGCATGCTATATACTTGTTGAAAGCAGTGACACTCAAAAGAGCCAGTGTTTCTAAAGTCATTCATCTCATGGGGACGTCAAAGGAAAACATGCAAACTGTGGCACATTAATGTGTTAAAATGCAGTTTAGTTTGGTTCAAATATTCAACAGAAAATCAATGCACAGGTTATAATAATGATCTCTTACCTCTGTGAAGGTCAACACAAGCAATAGTTTTAGGATGTGGAGCTGTGAGGTCCCCATGCCTTCAAAGTCACAGCCTGGAGGCGAGATGTGTTTCTCAAAACGACTTCAGGGAAGCGACACAAGCTTAAATTTAACTTTTTCTCTCCTCTTCTCCTCTCTCTCACTGTACTCTCTCTCACTCTTCCTCTCTCTCTCTCTCTCTCTCTCTCTCTCTCTCTTCCTCTCTGATGAACCAACAGGTGCTTTATTGTTTCAGCAAATACCAAAGAGCCCAAAGGCTGTAACTCCTCCCCTCAGGGGTGTTTGGGTGTCCAGTCAGAGGAAGGCTCAACTTAGTTACAGTAGGATGCAGATAAGAAATAATGTATCTCTTTTATCTTTGCAATTATGTCTTACAAATAGTCTGCATGGTGGAATATTTTATATCCACCAAACACATTACAGTGACGTCCCACCTTTACGTGAGGAGATAACATGATATAAGTGACGACCCGTTTGTCTGCCAGGTGTGTTTGGAAGGACGTTTAGTGTATTAGCTGCAACTGAAGAGAGTACACAATGCACATATTTACTTTCTCTGGTTTAGAAACAGTAAATTAAGTTGCTTAAAAAATCAACTAATGTCAGTAATCACTGAAACTCAATTTCAAGCTGCAACTCAGAAGCTTGTTTATGTAACCAGACAAAGAAAACATGGTTGGTACATCTGCAACTTCATATAGTTTTCCATACTAAAGGGAACTGTGCCATCATCTACAGAAATATGTAGGTTAAATGCAATGTGTTCCAGTTGAAATGACAAAGGTGACTTTTTATACATGCCGCTGAATAGCGCTGTATTCCCCAGAGGATGAGTATCTGCATCACGTGTATTGTGAAGATGAGCTGAGAGGATCCACAAGGACCTTTCATGGACAAAATGTCTTTTGTGGATTGAAATCAAAGGAGAAAGATGATCAGATTCAACTTCACACAGATCAGACAATCGCCATGACGAGACAGGATTACAGGCACAAAAACCAATAGGTTTCCCAATCTTCAGTCCTATTGTTATGTATAGTCCAGTGTTAATGAATATGCACTAATTAAAACAAATCTTTGTTTATTGTCATTGAGCATTTAAACATTGTCATCCTCCAAAGCACAGATACAGTGATCGAAGTGCTTTACTTCAACAACATGCACACTGTCTTTATATACAGTGTATATATACACTGTACATATACACTGTTTATATATACTGTTTATATAGTGAACACTGAGAACCTAACAGTAGATGTGAAGCATGGTGGTGCAGTTGTTAGCACTGTCACCTCACAGTGAAAAGATTCTGATGTCGGTTTATTCTAGGTGCTCTGGTTTCCTCCAACACATGCAGCTAGGTAAATTGGAAACTCGTAATTGTCCATAAGTATGAATGATTGAGTGTGTGTCTGTCTCTTCTGTGTCAGCCCTGTGATTGACTGGCGATCAGTCCAGGATGTACCCCGCCTCTAGTGCAGTGACAGCTGGGATTGGCTCCTGATGACCCTGCTACAGCAAATGGACGGACATGTACTTCAACAGGTGAGGAGTAAGATGTCTTGGGGCTGTTTAAGGGGTTATTCTATGTAAACATAAGAGATGTTCTACACTGGTTGAGAAGTCATGTTGTCTTCACTCTGACTAGTCTGACCTGTTGATGGCCTACAGGTAGTGAACACTGAGAACTTCGTCTTTTCTCTGTAACAATCAGGGAGGACAGTTCCGGAATGTTGTTTAGACATGCCGATACTCCTCAGAACAACAGGGGAACTCGATACCCCACAACAACAAAAACTGAACACCGGCCGGCACCAGTAGGCTTTGACGGTAACAGACAAGAAGCCACAAAGCCGTCCAATAGAATCTCAGTAAGGAAGCACTGTAACTCTAGTAAACACAGCGCCGCAGGACGGGCATTAGAGGCGTCAAATGAGCATATTAACTACAAGGACAACAGTTGATACTCACAGAGGGATTTTCCTGAAATTATATATTAGCAATCTGACCAACGTTTTAATTTGATTCAACTTTATCTCCTTACCCTGTGGCTGGGAGCGGGTATTGAAATGCAAACTGTTAGGAAACAGCACGATCAGGCAAAATGAAAAATAAAAGGATTAGGTGACACAAGTCAATTTAGATGGGGGCGTGTAAGTTTGTTTATTAATTCATTTGAGTGACCACATTAAAAGGTTGAAGGTGTTGCAATTTATTTCTGAATATGTGTTTTAGAAAGAATGAAGTCACTTACACAAGTCAAATTAAATGTTAAAACATTCAATAGGAACTGGTTTATTGTTATTTTACATCCAAAAGTACCACCAGACTTACAGAAATGATCATTGTTATATCAAATCTGTATTTTTACAGTGTGATTTCAGGCTGTTTTATCTTTAATAAATACAATGTGTATTAGCATCAACCTATAAAGCCATACCCTTAAATAACAAAAGCAATAAAAATATGTATTATTAAATATCATTACATATATGCACATAAATATAACAATAGATAACATCTTTCCTGTTCAGGCAGCATGTATCAGAGGAACAACAGTTTTTTTTTAAAGGGTAAACTGATCTGTTTTCTGGGTTTCACAAGACATGGTGTTTCCTGCCCCCTTCTGGTTGAATGCTCCTTTGGAGCTGAGCTTTGGCCAGGTCAGCTGACAGGCTCCTGGCTATGCGGTCAGTGGTCCTCTTCATGCTGCGGGCCACCTCAATAGCCTTGTCCAGATTCCTGTTCATGTCTTGTTCCTTGTGAATAGTAGCATGAGATCTCTGAAATGTCAGAACATTACAAATCAAGAGAAGCAAGCATCAATCCAGCATTATACTTATATAGTTATATATATATACTTATTATATTTCTAGAAACTCAAAGATGCTTGACAGAGGAAGTGACACAACCAAAACAAAAAATAAGTAAATAAGCAGACGGAGAAAGAAGGACAGGGAGAAGACGTGGTACCTTGCCTCCTGTCCTGCTGCAGGCCTTTGAGAATGATGGAGACAGTGTCCGCTGGAAGTACACATCGCTGGGAAGGAGTGCCGTGTCTGACTGGGTGGAACGCTTCCTATGATGGGACACGGACTGC
>CAAKHC010019274.1:139250-184064 GCA_901007825.1 Macroramphosus scolopax | reverse complement strand
TCATGCTGCGGGCCACCTCAATAGCCTTGTCCAGATTCCTGTTCATGTCTTGTTCCTTGTGAATAGTAGCATGAGACCTCTGAAATGTCAGAACATTACAAATCAAGAGAAGCAAGCATCAATCAAGCATTAGACTTATATAGTAAGTGATACAACCAAAACAAAAAATAAGTAAATAAGCAGAAAGAGAAAGAAGGATGGGGAGAAGATGTGGTACCTTGCTTCCTGTCCTGCCGCAGGCCTTTGAGAATGATGGCGACAGTGTCCGCTGGAAGTACACATCGCTGGGAAGGAGTGCCGTGTCTGACTGGGTGGAACGCTTCCTATGATGGGACACGGACTGCAGTGGTGGCTCCCTCACTTTATAGCTGGATACAAAGATAGGTAGTAAAAAGGTATGATTTCATGAAGCTGCTTCAGTAAGTGATGAGTTTGTGGAACAGGTGGATTTACCTTGCAGGCAGGCTGCTGGATGAGCCGTAGCTGACCTGGAGCAGGGGCCTCTGGAGAGTTGGGGGGGAGAGGAGGGACCATCTCTCCTTGGAGTAAAAGCTCTCAATGACAGCTCCTGACAACAGAAACATAAGTACTATAGCATGCCGCAAATATTTCCGATTGTATCTTGTTTTTAGTCACAACTTTATGACCAGTGAATCACTTCTATAATTGTCATCTTTACTCATATACTTATGTAATATGATACATATGAGCAGCTTGTGTAAAAATCTAATAACACATTTACACCATTGCAACACATTCAGTCAAAGCACATTGTGGTCATTTATAATATAATATGAAAAAGTCACTTACTCTTTTGCCTCTGCTTGTCCTTACTGTCTCTCTCTTGCCTCAAACTGGAGCTTATTCTACGAGATGCTTTCACTGAGCTAATTCCCTCTGACCCTAGAGCATAACATATGTTCTCGTTTCACCAGCTTTGATACATTATATAATGTAGCTACTGTGAGAAATATCTGTGGTTCTGACCTGTACTGGCTTGCAGTGTCCCCTGAAGTTTATAATGAAACTCAGAGGCAGAGCATGCAACGCTGCTGCTGCCTCTCCTGCTCCCCGCAGGCGTATTGTAGAACTGCATCATAACCTCAGAGCAGGCCTTGTCACCACTGTCTGTACCTTGGGAACAATTATCAAAATCATTGTAGGCAACGGTCGAAATACCTGTGCACATATACACCATCAGATACAGAGAAACACAGATAGACAGGCGTGATTTTGCTGTTATTTACTAACTACAGTATGTAGCCGTGGTGGAGAAGTACCTTTGCTGCTTCTGGGGTCCATATCTGAGGAAATCCAGTCCTCCACCTTCACCTGACTGGAGCTGAGCTCACTGCTTACATTGTGTCTGCTGCTTGTTGGCTTCCACAAACTAGAAGTGCAATAATAATTATATAATAAGTAAATGTTAATAACAAAACATTACTTTGTGTGGATTCTGATCAAGTTTCCTGCTCACTCCAAGAGTAATTCTAGTTGAAGAGCTCAGTGTCCTTTTCTCCTACAAACATACAGGCCTAAATTTCCGTGTCTGTTTGCACTACCTGTGGCTGCTTTGTTGTCAATATGCCATCATCCTATATTTCTCTACTGATCTGAGCAAGCACCTGTTAAAGCCAGGTCTGTGATGGGTCCTGGTTCTGGTTTTGGACCTGTGCTCCTGGTGATCCTGCTTGTATTTCGAGGCGAGGTATTCCATTTTCTGTGCTAGGTGAGGCAGCTGGAGCAGACCTTCCTCCAAGTCTTTCTTTAGCCTGGATACCTCTGATTGCAAGGCCAGGATAGCCTCACTGGACAGACACAAGTACACACACATTCATACTCAGGTGCAGATTTGCAAGCAGAACTAAGATTTAATGTATTAACAATTGAGATATTTTTCTGCCGTTCGCTGTCCACAAAGTGCAACCTGACCTGAGATGGCTGTGTCCCTGTGCTGTTTCCATTGCGGTGCTGAGTATGGGTTCAGAGACGTGGTGATGGAGCCTGGCACGTTGGGTGGGGTCAGACTCTGTTCAGTCACGGGTGGAGAAAAATTACTTTCATCGTTTTAATATTGACCGTGTAAGAACACACATTAATGAGACATTGTTATGGTTTACTCACCCTGCAGCCTGACTGAAGGCTGGATAGCGGTGCTTTGCACCCATAGCTCCACTGCGGCCGCTGCACCACAAGACTGTGTTAGAACAGATGGGTGGTGGCGGGTCAACGGCTGGTCGGTCAGCTCTGCTGGATGGATGGCTGTCAGCAGGTTGGAGCAGGAGCCTTCACTGTCTGAGCTACTTGGTCCATCAATCTTCACACTGTAGATGAGACATTCAAATGGATATGCATGTTTGATGCTGACTGTATATATCAGATGTGTAATGTGATCCGATTCAGAACAATATTAGTAGCTGCTGAGTGAGTGAACCAACAAAGAACTGCAGGTAGCCCAGATAGTTAAACTGTAGTGTTATTATGAAACCAAGAAATGCTATACTTCTTGACCGATCGTTCCTCCAACGTATAATGTAACTCTTTATACAGTTTCGTACCTCTCTGTGAGATTTGGCTGAAATGTTCCCGAGGCTGACTGACTCAAGTAAGAGCTTCCAAACCCGCTGTCTGTCTCTGGGCTCACAACCTTCTGCATTCCAGAAAAAAATACATTATACACCAATATATCTTAAACACTTCTACTGTAGCTTAAACATTATCCATGACAGGTATATTAAAGATCAAATTGTAAACAAACTTATAGGGTAGACAACATAATTGGTGACTAAAATCAATGAATGCCACCAAGCAGAAAAACATTTTAGTTTGGACTGACTTGTGATAGAGATGAAGGGTCAAGGGGAGAATTGGATTGGCTGTAGGTGTCTGGGTCTCCAGGTGCATAAGAGGAAGAGGAGACCTCCACAGACAGACTCACACAATCCACCAGATCACATTGTCCAACTGGGTTCAGAACACTGTCCTCGGCTCCGCTATTGCAGCAAGAAGAACAATCAGTTTAGAGCTAATTAACGAGAAACATCCCGCTGAATCAGTCTTTGGAGTGTAGATGGAGGGAGCTGGCAAATAGGATTCATACAGGGTGACATGAACAGCACTATTGGCTTGTATGTTTTCTATTCCACTACATTTCCAATGAAGCTCACCTGCAGGATTACAGGAGTAAAGCAGGACTGATTATGAAGATGAACATATCATTTAAGAGCAAACCAGTAAAGAGCAACACAATAGTTACTCATTGATATTGTCACACACACTGACCGTTCATGAGTGCACTGCCTCTGTCTTGATGATGAGCTGGTTCTACTCAGATATGCTAAAATGTTGCTACTGACTATCCCCTCTGACAGGTCTGAGCTCCGCTCTTCGTCATTGTTCTCCTCATCCTCAGCTGCTGGGATGTCCAGTCCCTCCAGAGAGCCCTGAGAGCTCCTGAAACAGGACGAAGTCGAAAACCTGCACACACAGTCCCAAACACTGTTTACCCTCCGCAGAGTGGAACCAAACACCGACACGGTACCTGAAACACGACCCACCCACAGGAAGGCTGAGAGCGTGCTTATTATTTCAGCACAAAAACACACACAAGCCCCACTCAAGAGATCAGCAGCTCGACACAAAGGTGACAGAAGAACATGCACAACAGTGGTGTTTTATATTTGTGAATGCCAGCCAGAGAAAATTTCATTTTCTGCAAAGAATGAACCTATTTAACTACATCATTCACAGGGAGAACGGAAGTATTTAATCATTTGATCAGCTAAATAACTGAACAATATATATTGTTCTCCACAATGACGATAAAATCTTTTTCTACTAAATATTGCATAATACAGTGAAAAAAAAGAAATATTGAAGTTAAAATGTACCGTGATCGGCAGCTGCCATGTTTATTTCTCAGTAGAGAGTCTTGAGTTATGAGCTTGCTCCTTTTATCAAATCCATCATTTCCATGTCTCTCACTGGCATCATCCTCTTTGTTGTCTTCCTCAGTCCGTGTCTCCATCTCATAACCAGTAAAACCAGCACTTGGCCCCTGAAACATCACAATTTCATTTCCTGTATTTACAATGTCCATGTGGACACTTATAACGGGTTAGTCACGTGAGTTGTGAGTTGGTGATGTTAGATCAAAAATCATTAGCATATTTTTTGAGACATGTCACACTAAACAAATAACAGCACTTTCATGATGCACTGGAGCAAAAGTCAGAGAATCAGTTTGGGTGCAAACACATGTGATGGTTGTTGAGATATCTCCTTCGGCATCAAAGAGGTGGACAAGCCGTCTCTACTGAAGTCGAAAGTGAGTGATCGCTGGTGTTTTTGTGAGTTGGTCACCTCATGCAGTGATGATGGAGGTGAGTCTGTGGGAGAGGGAGGGCTGGGCAACAGAGGTTCTGCAATGGGTGTGGGAGTGGAGGATGAGTGGGGTGGGAACATCTGCTCGCACATGTTTCTGTCTATCACCTCCCTTATGTCCTCCAGGTGCATTCCTACCCTGAATATATCTCCCTCTACCAGCCTGCACACACATTGCATTGGCATACATGAATGAAAGATGATGACACATTCCCATGAATGCTATGGTGGGGTGTCTTTAACCTGTTTGGGTCAAAGGTGCCGGTGTTCCTGGTCAGGCCCATGTAATTCTGCATCTCCAGAGCTCTGTGCTCCTCCTTCTTACTGATGTATTTTCTCTCCAGCTGGTCCTGAGCTTCCATCATACTCCTCAACATCTACCACGACAAGGTTTACATTCACGCTCATGAAGAAACAGAATGACTTCTGGGACAAATATAAAATGTTGTATTTGGGTATTGTGTTCATTAGATAAAGAGATACAGATAAGAGGGAACCACTGAT
The DNA here is from genome assembly GCA_901007825.1 of Macroramphosus scolopax. Taxonomy (NCBI): domain Eukaryota; kingdom Metazoa; phylum Chordata; class Actinopteri; order Syngnathiformes; family Centriscidae; genus Macroramphosus; species Macroramphosus scolopax. The sequence goes on along the minus strand of CAAKHC010019274.1, from coordinate 179,177 downwards.
TACCATTTGCTGTTCCGCTGTGCTAACTGACATGTTGTTCACACTCTGCTTGAAGTCTTCCACCTGAATAGAAGATGGTTTGTAAAGGATTTTGTTGATTTTGTTTATTTATTGGTAATTTATTAATTGCTGGCGTATTTTAAAACTTACTGTCTGCATAAACTGGCTGATGATGTCTTTCAGCTCTGCCGTCATTTTTTCGCCATCACTGGGACTTTCCTCACCAGCTTTGTTCAGCTCCTTAATCCTGTTCTGGTGGTTTGATTTGACTCTTTCACCAAAGTTTTCTGAAAACATCACGAGTAAGCTTTCACGTTTTGAGAGGAAATCCAAGACATCCATAAGAATACCTTCTCTGAGATTTGAAAATATCAGGGACTCAATCCCTGGATTCACTTCATTGTTGTGTGTTTTAAAGAAGGACAGTGTCACCTGATGCTGATTAAATTATAATGTAATTTATGTGGATTTTACAATGTAATCAACCCCCTGTCATGATATCAGATGTCGGACACAGATATACCTGATTGGAGAATGTGAGCAGCCAAAGACGCAGGATGGATTTCCTCGCCGACATTTCCTTGATCAATCATAATGTCTGAGGGGGGCTGTGTCTGCAAAAATAAATTGATTCATGCAACTTGCATTGAATAGTGACTCTTACCTCATTAAATCATTTACTCAAATACTCAAGCATCTGCAATGTTTATGTAACCAAATAAGCTTGTACTTACATTGGTTCCCAGCCTCATTTTATCTATAAGATTCTCTGCCTCAGCATATTTGGTTAGTAATTTATCATATTCAGCCTAAAAAGATTAGGTACAAAAAATGTTTACTGTTACAGAATAAGGAAATTCAAGTTGAAGAAGATCAAATTGTAGTCAAGGTGCACTATGCAGAGTAAATCTTGAATCGTCTTACCTGCAGGTGATGCACCAGTGCTGGAGCTGCCTGTTCATCTGGGTCTTTGAAGATATGAGGCTTCTCTGAAGGCTGGACAGAATCCTCCAGGACTCTGCTGATCAACTCTAACATCCCTGGAGAGGACTGGCTTCTGTGCATGGTGCTGGGGGCTTGAGGAACAGACCTGGCCGGCGCAATAGGAGCTTTGGGGATTTTAACCTTGGGGGCAACCTTAGAGAAATCAGGGAGCGGGTAATGGACTTGGCCTTGGCCATATTTCATCTCACTGAAGGACCTGGTGCGAACAAATGGAACTTTCTGAATGTGACCATCATCTTCTGACTCTTCCGGTTCCACGACATCCAAAGCGCTATTATCTCTACTGTCCTGTGGTGAGCTGTCGGTAGCGGCAGAGAGGAGGCTGTCAGTATTCTTTTCTGTTTCGTCTTCTAATGTTGAGTTTTTTGTTGTAGTGTCACTCTTATCAGTCTGATTAATGTCATGATTACACACAGGGTTCTCAGAGTAGTTACTATTAACAGCTGTACTGTTGTGTGTTGGAGCCAGGCTGTAAAGAATGTCGTCTGTGCTCTCCAGCAGGGAGACCTCTGGCAGGGTCTCTGCCTCGATCATCATCCCTGTTTGCAGCAACTCCTCCTTGGAGAAGTGTCGCAGCAACAACTGGTTAATGTCTGGCTGGCGGTGGTGAACAGGGGAATGAGTGCATGATGGGATAATCTCACTTAACTTGGAGCCATCAAAGATATCGGCCTGTTTGATGGCCACCTCCTGCCATGAAGTGGCTGGTTTCTCAGTGTTAGAATCAACAGAAACCGAATATTTAAAGGCATCATCTCTTGATTCATGCAGACCAGGTGCTTCAGGGCTTGCATTAACTGTTTGACTTTCGTCAGAGCTATGGTTGAAATAGTGGCTTCCAAGGTCGCAATCATAAGGCAGGTCCTCCTGATCCTCATCACTGGTGTTTTGCCCTGGGTCCTCATTCTGCTGGTTTACAGGTGCCTCATCCTTCACAATGTTGGGTCTTTGGGCAGACACAGGAAATATGCTGCTCTTGCTCTGTACCACCCTCTCGCTCTGACTCCCAGCAACACTGGAGTCGGAGGAATTGTCATCCAAAGCTGACAGCTCGGCACTCACTGCGATTAACAGATCACAAACAACATCAATGCATTATTACATTGCACTACATTACATCACTTAGCAGACGTTATTGTCAAAAACACTTACAATGGCGCATTTTGTCAACAATAGAGAACCAAATTTGTATCACAGTCTTCAAGAAGCATTTGATTATTTTTTCTAGAAGTGTAAAAAGAAGGGTTCACTCCTAAGGGTTAAGGTCTGACCTGAAAAGGTGTGGTATTTAGTCTCTGCCTAAAGATGGGAAATTACTTGACTTTTGGACAGAAGGGGGGATTCTCATTCTACCAATGTGGCATGAACGGGATGAGGAACTGGTTGCCAGTCTATTACAGTGCTGACACCCTCATATTAACGCCATAGTCTACAGTTCACTTAAACCTGACATTGACTCTACCAATATATTTCATTGCATATCTCACTCAAAATGATGTATATGTGTTATAACTAGAATTAGTCACCCAACGGAAATCCTCAATAAATAAACACAAAAGGCAGTGACACCGAGACTCGCCATTGAGATGGATGCTGGCCTCTGAAGCAGCAGACTCAGCCTGGGAGAGATGCAAGCATAAAGAACTCTCCAGATCGCTGAGGTTGAGACTTTCATCCTCGCTGAGGTCAACAAAGATGCTCTGTTGGATGCACTTTTCCCAAAGCACAGTGGTCTTTTCCTCACCATGAACATCCTCATCAGATTCATCTGGTTCTCCCTCCATGGACAATTCCTCTGTAACAGAGAATGTAAGTGGAAGCTCTAGTCAGCCTGTCTATCACCTGTGGTAAGACAAGGTGGCAAGAAAGCAGGATGGAGCACCTGTTCATCACTTAGCAACGCAACTTGTGAACTGACAACATTGGATCAAAATGTGCTAAGCTGTCAATTATTTCATATTATCTATACTGTGCGCAGAGGTTTTATGTGACTTGTGAGTGTTGAAGATGTGAAATAGGTGTGTCAGAAGATGGTAGAACTTGTATGTGTGAGATACAGAGAAATAACATATTAGAATAACCGTAGTTTCAAGTTTGTTTGTTTTTTAATGAGGGGGAAGGATTATTTGTAATTTTAATACATTTAACAAGATAATAGAACTTATACTTGCAAATATCACACCAGAAAACACATTATTTGTCAAAGTACAGTGTTTTATATCCTACATCATATCTTGAAACAAACTTTGAAATTATCTGAAAGTGTCGAATTATCAAAATTATAAAAAGTCCACGCAGCACCAGACTGGCACCTGTATATTCTATATTATAGAAGTTACAGTATTTGATTATTATTATGAATTAGGGAGCCGAGGTGGACAAAGTTATGAACTTCTGTATTTCAGTGAAAGAAGAGTTTTTCTTTATACAGGTCGACTTATAGTGAAAGTATGAATATATCACTGCTGAATGTATTTGAGTCAACGTTTGGCCCTCTCAACTGTAAGTGCAATAATTAAAAGTAGAATTTACTTGTGACAAAAGCATCGAAAGTACCATTTCAGATTTTGATTGACATTGAAGAAACAGTTAGGAATATCGAACATTTACTGTTGGATAGTTATGCCAGTCAAATGAATGTAATGTAGTAAAGTAATTGTATCGGAGTAAAACATGTACAAAAAGGAAATATTATTTTACAAGACGTGCACTTTAAAAAATGTAATATTACTTAAGTGAACGTAATTTCTACAAGCTGTCTCAACTATATCTAAGTGCCATATTGTAGCCTAATATTATGGAACTAACTTACTCTGTAGGTCCTTCGGGAGGGTCACACAGGTTTTAGGTTGATCCCGGCCGCAACTACGTTCCTACTCTTGACATGCTCGTTTCCTTCCCTCCCTGTTCCCGTCTTGACATATGGTTTATCGGACAGGTTTAGTGTCTGTGGCATCATTAATATTGTACACAGCGACGCTGAACGTCTGGACCCGGACTGGCAGGCGGAGTCTGGTTGCTTGGTAACGACTGTACAAAACTACTGAATGATATTTGTTAGCCTTAGCAAGTAAAGGCAATGTAGTACTGTAATATGAACGCCAGTACGTTACTGTAAGGTTTTATTTCGTAATGATTGATTGCTTCTAACTCTAAACTCGGGGAAATTTCACATTACCACTGCCCTGACACAGCACGCAAGTTGTTATTGTGCCCACTTTAACAGTAAAAACGTGTCATTTCAAACATGATAAAGTTAGTTAGTTAGTTAGCTATTTGTCCGCCAGCCACTGACAGCTGAAATATTGCAAAACGTCACCGTTTCATTCTATTCGAATCTATTGGTCGAATGTTATCCAGGGCGTGGCTACCTTTGAATGGCGTTCTCTGATTGGTTGGTTGGCAAAAACACAAAACGCTTGTACACTACGGGGGCAAGGCTTTTCTTCTGACTCATCGAAGTTAAATCGAAGTTTAACAAAAATAAAAGGAATAATGTAATGCTTGGCTGGGTATTAAATAGTCTGGTCCTACAAGAGTCCTACCCTTTTTAAAAAGATTTGTTGCTTTTTTTATACTCCGACCAAAGTGGAAAAAAGAAAAGGAGAGTTCACCATTGTCCGAACTGGATCGTCTAACGTAAGTGTGGCTAATACGCTAACTAGCTAATCTTCGATAACGTAACCAGAGAATAGATGAATGTACCACCCACGTTTGTGGTTTTGATATGGTGTTAATTGTAATTATGTACACTAAACTTCTGACAACAGTCGCAATCAGGAAAGTCTGGTGTTTACTATCCGTTCTCACTCAATGTACTTATGGAAGAGTTAAATCTGCCGGAATGATGCTGACAGCCCAGGTGTCCACTAGAGATTAATCGATACGTTAACAGTGACTGATCAGTGGTTGATAACTGTTACTTGTTACATCGCCTCTCATCTCAACATACTGATATATCGTATATAATTTAATACATCTATCATTGTATTACTCTTGTACCAATATGGAGTAGTACATCTAAAGTTAATTTGAATTGAATATGTGAATAGTTGATGAATAGTTCATTCCACTTCATACTTACAATCACAGTAAGTAATACATATGGTAGTTTTCTGACATACAGTTATAGAAACTATAATATTCATTGTAAATTTGGGGGCTGTAGTTCGAGCTGATGTTGACACATATTGCATTCTACTGGGAGGTGTTTCTAATATTAGCCTGCCCTAATTAAGAGACTATTATTATTATCACCCAACTAAGACTGTTTATCATCTGGGGGACCAAATCACCAAGCACATAGTGTGAATTATATTTCATTGTACGTTATTAATTTGTATTAAATCTGGACATAGTGTCCATAAGCATATAAGGCTCACACACATTTTAAATAACCACGTACTGCAATGGCAGTTTATTTAGATGTGTAGCTACTCATAGTTACAACACCTTTCTTTACAGGCTTCCCCGATTTCCTGTTCCTGCGTGGAAGAGTTACCGGTCCGTATCCAGGTAGTTTTCACCTCTTTTCTTATTTTGCTGAAGGCTTTTGCTGGCTCATGGACACATTCTGAGTGATGTTTCCATATTTGGAATTTGCTGTGAGAGGCAGCACATCTGTGTGTTTAGGATGAAATCGTGTACTGTTTGTGACTCAAAAAAGGAGTCTGTGATTACTGCCTGTGAAGCCGCTAGGGATCACTTCTCTTCTCCCAGGGACATACTTGTCCACAAACACTGCCTCTTTGTGAGCAGGGCAGGTCTTTTCGAAACACCCTCTTGGCATACAATGGTGGAAAAGGCTGCTGGGATACTGGCACACATTAATTGGTTATTATTAAAATGTGCAGGAACACGTACAGCAGCGAGTCCTAAAGCCCAAGGCTTTAGTTTGAGTTGTAACCATTCATATCAGTGCAACAACATGGGAAGAATTTCTCCTTCTTGCACTATTTAGTATTTCTTTTCAGGCATGTTGATTTAAACGCAAGTACTCAATGTACTCAAACAAAGGCTGTTTTTGTCAAGGTCAAGTATGGATTTTTGGAAGATATACGCCTCATCTAAGTCAGCAGCAAAGTTCCCTTTACACACACTCCTGCAAGTGCACACAAGCCCCTATATTTCTATGTTAGTTGGCTCTGAAATGTTGAAAATGTAGTGTTGAATGTCTATAGACACACCTACTGTGTTGAGTCTTTTCATGGATAGAAATGCCTTAATCTCAGTTGAACACACAATTGTGGGATTAGATAGGGCAGGCATGAGTTTATATGGAATTAATGTGCGTGAGATTTGCGCTCTTGCACCATGAGCTCAGTGCTAATCTAATACGTGTCAATTTTTTGAACAGTGCCAGCTGCAAACCTGTTGAAGGTCAAAGGTCCTAATTCAAGGACATTATGACAACCGGTCCTCGTGGGTAGAGTAGCTGAATCATTATATTACTGAGGGCATTTGACAAGTATTTTGACTTTAAGTAAATAATATGGAAGATGTTTATCAAGTAAAATAACAGAGGTGATTTGGTATTCTCTTGGGCTTTTGGTTGCTCATCTAGTGTGTTTTTGTCTTTGGTGATTGTGCATTGTATGTATGTATTTGTATGTATGTATGTATTTTCACAGCTAAAGAATTCTTTGTACTTTCAGTCATTTGTCAATAATAGGAACATGCTTTGTTATGGGAAAGTAGTTCAGTGTGTTGGTGTTAACGTTATGAGTAAAGGTAATTTACAATTCCCTCACCTATAGGCCTTACATGTAATGAAACTGTAATGCCTTTTGTTCTAAATATCAATGTGCAGTAAACATAAACAGGGATTATGTATGTTGGAAAAAGGAAAGATGCCTCCTGTCTCTGAAATGTTTTTTAATGACCACACTGCTTGATCAAAACTTAGACTTTTTCGCTGCTTTTCAACATGAAGACTTTTTGCAAATATGTCCTCTATTTCCCAAGTGCGTGGTGGTGTGTGTGTGTGTGTGGGTGTGTGTGTGTGTGTGTGTGGGGGGGGGGCGGTTAGGGTGTTCCTGATGAGTTAACATGGGGGGGGCGCAAGTTGGTGTGGCTTGTATGACCTCATGGAGAATGAGGTAACGGCTCTGGTCTCCTTGAAACAATCTATCTTATCCATGTAGCTTGCTTGCCGCTGTCCTTCAGTTGAGGTCACAATGTGCATTCATATGCTTTTTCCTGCTTTTGCAAGATGTGTTCTGAAGGTTTAAGTGCTTCTGTTTTAATTTGGGGATTTTGTTTGTCACGAATCATGCAACAAGGTGTTCCTAGCTTGCTCACTGTGCAGCAACTTTAGAGCCCAAACACACACACTCTTCTCCAAGCTGCTGTACATTGAGTCACTGTCTTAAAGAGACAGCTTGCCTGAGCTGACCCCGTCTTTTCATTCCCACTCTGCTCTCTCACGTCCTGCTGACCCGCTTGTGCACGCTGCTGTTTGGTTAGTGTTGCCATGGCACCCTTTGGCCAGAAAGAGGCTTCACATACAGCATCTTGTATTCTCTTCACAGAGGGCCGCTGAGGAGAGATTGAGGGGCAGTGACGCAAAACCGTATACGACAGCAGCCCTGTAGATTGATGCTCGCGGCTCTGCAGCTCTGTCTAACACTCAAAGGGTTACTGTCCCTTCAGCAGCATTCAACAGACGGACAGTCACTGACTTGACCGAATTGGATGACCTTGTTTTTGGCAGCTTAACCAATTTCCCAGCTCTCTTTGACCTTCTTTTTTTTTTTTTTTTTACTGCTCTTGTTTTTAAACGCAGTCATTTTTTCAGGATCCAAATTGGGATTTTCCCTCATATCATGCCCTTCAATGGATTCCAGCAGCTCAGTAGTTAGCACACGAGCTGAGGAGCAGTCCTTCAATGTCCGCTACAGGTAGGTAGAGCTCCTCTCTCAACTAAAATATGGTAGTAGAACTATATCTTTTTTTAGTTAAACCTTCTAATTTTTTTGTTTCCACAAATAAGAAGAAACTATCAATGACAGCAGGTTAAGAGCAGAACATTGTCTTTATTTGATATAGTTTTAATGCTTGTTACAGAAGGTGTGTCGACGCAAGGTAACAGATGAGGTATTGATTTAATTGGTGATGCTTTCCTGAGGAGGAAGAGGGTATTACTGACGTTTATTTTCACATTACTTCCTGTGAGTTTGTTGACTAAAAGCAGTTGAGGCATCGCCAGCTGTCCCTTCTCACCCAGATAATAAGCTCTGGCATCACAGTGGCCTGCCAAACAGAAAGCTACCTTCAATATTTAACAAGCCCTAAAAAATTCATCAATGCTCGCTTTGTTTTCTGCAACACGTGTTTTGCACTTATTTAGATGGAGTAGGCGTCTGCATCGTAGCAGGATGGCTGTTTTCCAGAGTCCTATGGAGACACAGGATTGTTTTTGAACTTAATTGAGTTTACTGAACTGAACTGAACTTCTAAACACTACTGTGTCTGCATGACATGTTTAATAAAGCTACTTAGCACTGGCTAGCGCTGTAATCTGTAAGGTTGTCACTCTACCGCTTTAATCTCAGGTGATCAGGACAGAGGAGAGAGCTTTAAAGAAGCCAAGCAGTTTAGCAGACAAAATGCCGATTCAGCTGTTTCCTCGCTACCTTGTGTTACTGTGAAAACGTCACCCGTATCTCTTTGAAGATTTCCCACCAGCTATTTTTTTAATGTCTCTGACGTCAGATCAATGGCACTGATGTCACATTTCATTTTATAGCTTTTTTCTTTTAGCATCAGCTGCAGAATTAGTTTGAGTTAATCTATTCATGCTTCATAAGAAGGGAAGGAGCTGCAGCCTGGAAGTTCTTCCAGTGGAAACCTCAGTAGATGATGAGATGTTCCATGTGCTGTTGTTGTTGTAAGACAAGAAAAGCCTGCAGGTAGGCTGTTGTATACCACAGTGAAAGCCTTCAACGGGATCTTCGTGAATTGGTTGTAAATTTCTAATTTAAGGGCTTAAGATGAATGATGCTTGACATTTATGGACGACTCAGGGCAGAGTGTTTGACTGTTCACAGTTTATAGCCTCGCAGAATAAGGAAACAACTGTCGTTTCTTCAGATCCTAGAAGTTAATATTTCATGTGAAGACACACCGTTGTTTCTTTGGTGTATTTGGGTCACTTTTCTTCGACAGCTTCTAAAAAGAACTCTTTTTGGGCACATGAGGAAAGCTTTAGATTGTGCGCCTGATATCGTCACCAACGTTACAGCGCGCTGGTTTCCTGAAGGAACAAAAGTTGGCAGCCTAACAATTCTTGCTTTGCATAAATAAGCCGCTTAATCTAATGTTAATCCATCTGCTGATAAGCCACCAGACATTGTCCGGCACTCCTTTCATTTGGCCTTGAAATGTCTGCACAGACCTCCTTTGTATCTCCATGAGGTGTGGTTATTCAGTTGCCTTTGAAGTCACACTTCATTGCCTGCTATTAAATAGTACTGCATTCATTTCCTTCACTACAGGAAGCCATTATGCATCTGCTTGATTTCAGTATGTTAACTTGCTGGTAGGAAAGCGTCACATTCTACAGATATATTGTCAGAAATCAAGACACTCTGAACATTATTATTTCTTTAATAATCTAAACATATTATTACTTTTTTGTCATCTCATTTAAAAAAAAAGACTAAGAGGAGCTCTTCACTAAATGTCATCTAACTTCTAGCACACATTCCTCATAGTTTCATCCCTCCTCCTCCGTGAGTGAAGTGCTGCACACAGCAGAATTGAACGTAACAGCTACGAGGGGATTTGAACTACTGCTATAAAAGACCAGTATAGATCTTTTATGGCACAACACAGTATAATTAAACATTTGTTTTATTAATTCCGAAGCCTAACAAGGTCACGATGAACATCTCTACCCAGTCTTGTCTTCATTTGGCTATAAAAGGAACCCAGTTTGCTTTTGAGGCATGCCAGAAGGATGTTAGTTCTACCATAACAAACAAAGTCCAGTCGGGTCCATTGTTCTCTGAAGGTGGAAGGAAGTAGCTGGACAAGATTCCCTACTGAAAGCTTTCACTTGAAAAGAGGTTTTCTTCGCCAGTTTGCTGTTAAATCTGTGCAGTGGTGTTGAAGTTACAGCCAGAGTGTCTATTTTTTCTACAACTTCTTCTACTTTTGTCCTTAATTATTGTATCTGTTTCTGGATACAGCCCACACAGTGCTTCGTAGGGCTTTCTATTTGAGCTGTAGTCAGTTCCAACAGCAGACCAGATCTTCGACGCTTGAGCCTTCTTGTGTCTGTTGTAGGATGGAGGTATCCTGCCTGGAGCTCGCGCTGGAAGGTGAGCGACTCTGTAAGGTGGGCGACTACAGAGCAGGCGTCTCTTTCTTCGAAGCTGCCATCCAGGTGGGCACAGAGGACCTGCAGGTGCTCAGCGCCATCTACAGCCAGCTAGGCAATGCCTATTTCCACCTACATGACTATGCCAAGGCCCTGGAGTTCCACCGGCACGACCTCACCTTGACCAGGTGCGAACCGACAGAAGAAGACACGACTTGAACAGATCGTTACAGATACAGATTGTATACTTACTTATAAACTGTGTGTCACATTGTAGGACAATTGGAGACATGCTTGGAGAGGCAAAAGCCAGTGGAAACCTTGGCAACACGTTGAAGGTGCTGGGAAGGTTCGATGAGGCGGTGGTTTGCTGTCAGAGGCACTTGGACATCGCGGGGGACATTAGTGACAAGGTGAGACAGGAGCTGGTTCAAGCACATTAGGTCCTAATTGCATAAATAACCTTTTGTAAAAAGATCTTCTCTGGATTTGTGTTAGGTGGGTCAGGCACGAGCTCTGTATAACTTTGGGAACGTGTACCATGCTAAAGGCAAAAGTATTTGTTGGAGCGGAGCTGAGCCTGGTGATTTCCCAGAAGAAGTCATGACGGCACTGAGGAAGGCAGCTGAATACTACGAGTAAGTCGAGTGTTTGTTTTACTTTTAGCCAACTTGCATTAAACGATAATTATTAACAATACAATACCTCAACTGCTAATTCTTCCATCTGTATTCCAGATCTAATTGCTGTCTGACTATTCGATTGTTCGCATATTTTTAGGGCAAACTTGGCGATAGTGAAGGAGCTTGGAGACCGAGCTGCTCAGGGTCGAACATGTGGCAACCTCGGCAACACCCACTACTTACTGGGAAACTTTCGCAAAGCTGTCGCTTCTCATGAGCAGGTGTGGGAAGTTATTATAGTTACATGGACAAGCTTAATATACACAAACAAACAAACATCCTGATGTGTAAAATGATGAAATATTATTCTGTTTCTATCTTTGTTCAGCGGCTGCTCATAGCTAAGGAGTTTGGCGACCGTTCTGCAGAGAGGCGTGCCTACTGCAACCTGGGAAATGCCTTTATCTTTTTAGGGGAATTTGACATAGCAGCTGAGCATTATAAGTAAGCCACACTTTTCTCCACTCCACCTATTGTTATTTCTCTTTCTACTGACTGCTGCCAACATATATATGTTGGGTGTGGTGTGTTTGTTGACGGACATATGTTAAGGCCATCGTTCTAAATTTAAGCTTCCATTGTGTGTGACATAATTGTGCATAACATGTTGTCAGGCTGTGATGAAGCAAATACTGAAGCCTCCGCAGTATTGTGATAAAACTGCTTCTCTCTACGTTCTGCCAGGAGGACGCTGCAGCTGGCGAGGCAGCTGAAGGATCGAGCTGTGGAGGCCCAGGCCTGCTACAGTCTGGGCAACACCTACACTCTTCTCCAGGACTATGAGAGGGCCATCGACTACCACCTCAAACACCTCATTATAGCCCAGGACCTCAATGACCGGTACGGACACAAACTTCTTGAACAAACACCCACTATAGGAAGATTAATTAATAAAATCCTATGTTTGACTTGCTGGTTCTGCAGGATTGGGGAGGGGCGTGCATGCTGGAGTCTGGGAAATGCTCACACTGCACTGGGGAACCATGACCAGGCCATGCACTTTGCTGAGAAACACCTGGAGATCTGCAAAGAGGTACATGAAGCAGTGCACTGAGCATCAAAGAACGAGTTTACCCTCAATGACAGACTTTTAGTGGGAAGACATGAGCAAGAGGGTCTGATGTGGGATGATTGGTCAGGCATCTCTCTCTCTCTCTCGCTCTCTCTCTTCACAGTTTGCATGTAAAACTTTATAAAAACAGGTAAAGAAAAATGTGTGTGGTTATGCTTGTGTGTTTTACCTTCTAGACTGGAGACAGGAGCGGGGAGCTGACGGCGCGCATGAACGTGTCTGATCTCCAAATGGTCCTCGGTCTGAGCTACAGCACAAATAACTCCACCATGATGGAGAACAAGGATACAGACTACAACCTGCATGGTAAGAAACTGTGAAATCACCAACCCCCGTCACTCTCAAGTTATTTAAGACATTTGTCGGTCAGTGTGTATAACAGGTGTTCATGTTTTAGGAGCAAGGCCGAGGATGAGCAGAAGACACAGCATGGAGAATCTGGAGCTGATGAAACTCACACCAGACAAGATGAATGTAAGAACTGCCCTGCTTCTTCTTGTCATATTCCAGCCCCTTTGTTTGTTGTTTTGAGGTAATGAATTCTTCTTGTGAATTAAAGGGTCAGAAATGGAACAGTGATATTCTATCCAAACAGACCAAACCCTCCATGGCAAAGACCTCCTCTAAGTTGTTCTTTGTCAACCGTCTGCGGGGGAAGAAGTACAAGGCTGGAGGCTCCAGTAAGGTCCTGAAGGACACCAGCAACACCCTGGACTCTAGCCAGACACCTGCGCAGGGACCACAGAAGGTAGGCTGATAATCCCATATAGGCCTCACTCATCCTCCAACGGCCACCATCTAATGTCTGTTCTTTTGGGGTTTTTTTTCATATTATTAGCGGCCCACCACTGACATGCTAGGAGACGAGGGCTTCTTTGACCTGCTCAGTCGTTTCCAGAGCAACCGGATGGATGACCAACGCTGTTCAATACAGGATAAAGGCAGCAGGTTATCATTGAACAGCGGCCCAGAGTCGCCTCCGGTGGCCATTCGGAAATGTGAGTTAATACATTGACACACAAAATCCCGCCACATTAAAACTTTGTGTCTGAATGAGTTTTGCAATCTTTCAATTTATTGTTCCTCTTTAACTCCGTAGCTGCGTCAGAGTCTGCCAACGTCTCAGGCGCCCAAGGCTGTCGGTTGGAGGAGTCGTCAGCAGCCGGGGGAAGTCTGCCCGGGCTCAGACTCAATCAGAACAGCAGCCAGGCCGTTCTCAGCCACCTGATGGCCAACGCTGACAACGCAGAGCCTGATGACGATTTCTTCGATATGCTTGTCAAGTGCCAGGTGGGCCAGCTGAACCTTTGCATAAAATAAAAGGTTATATGAGGAGATAAGTTTCTTGCACTGGCCTTTTATATACTTACGGTAAATAACTTTCTACCTCTCGACCAATCAAAATCAAGAGGATGGCAGAGGAGAAATTGATACTAGCTGTCAAGTTTTTAAATCTAACATTGAAGGGGAACCATTATCAGAATATCAGAATACAAAAGATGTTCACAACAACGGAAGTGCTAGAATACATTTTTGTAACTAGCAACAATAAGCGTTTGAGAGAAGCACTCTGAAAGTGAATGTGTTGGATTGGAAGTGCTCTTTATTTATTGTTGGTATCACAGATTTAACACCTCAATCACACATAAAAGAGCTTTGATCAGACTTCAAACTCACACTCATGTTGTCCTCATCTTTTACCAGGGAACCCGTTTGGATGACCAGCGCTGTGCGCCCCCCCCTCCTCCAGTCCGTGGGCCCACCGTCCCGGATGAGGACTTCTTCAGCCTCATCATGCGCTCGCAGGCCAAAAGAATGGATGAGCAACGTGTTACTTTGCCCTCTCTAGCGAATGCTACATCCAGGCAGAGCTCCAGCTCAAAATGAACTTCAGCACTTATTTGGACCAACAGGTGTTTTTTTTTTTAATCTCACAGAGTTGTGGACAGCGTTGTTATCGACCAGTGGGATGGTCACTCAGAGGAACGCCTTCGCATTTGTCCTGGTGGACGTAACAAAGCACTGTCAGGACTGTTTGTAGTATAGTGTGGGAAAAGAAATCTCAAATTCAAACTTTGTTCGCACAACTTGCACAAACTCTCAGTGGTATCAGGGAAAGAACTTGTTGTTTAACCTATTCTTTCAGCATTCAACACTATCTTTCATCTGTGTGTATTTTTCAATACACTACTGCAGTTTGTATTTATTGTACATTTTTTATGATTGTTGATCCTGTTGACTGCCGTCCTTTGACCTACAACTATTAAGTAATGTAGCTTTACTCACAGTGGTGCCGATATCTTTACGTATCATGTTTATTTGTAAGGCTTTTGTTTGCTGTAAGAGCTACTAAAGTTGAGTGTTTTAGCAAACTGCTGATAAAATAATGAAACTAACCCATGTGCAGCTCTTATACTCTTTTGTACTAAATATATGGAGTGAGGTCAGAGGAATAAAACGTTTCTCTCATGTATGCCTATTGTATCCACTTTCTATATTCAAACTTCACTTCAGAGAAACAACACACGGCTTGTGTAAAAGACACTTTTATTTAACGTACCAGCAATTAGACTTCAAATAGCTTGAATTAATTTAAGTTACTTTTAAAAAAATCTATATTTAGAAAGGCTTAATGCAAGAGCCACTAGCATTTCATAAACATACTAATAACTGTACATACATGAACACAACTGAAATAAATACATCTATGTACGTATTAGTTTGGCGTTAAAACAGTACACTATACATAAGCATAAAAACTTCATATGCATCTTTCAAGGTAAATCAAGAGGTTAAAACATTAATGTTTGAAAACAAAGTGCATGTACATTACAAGAAATGATGACTATGCATATGCCCCAAAATACTGGTTTCAAATAAATATCAAATCACCCGTGAGTCCATTCAGATTTCATTATGCATTCAGTTAGACCCCAGTTGTGGGCAAACACTGCCACCTACTGTTGTTCTATTAATACAGCAGTGGACAAATACTGTACCAGGGTGCTCAACCAAAAAAAATCACCCTTGTGTTTCCCTTTGATGCTGCTATAATAACAGTCTTACGTTGCAAAGGAAGCAATTTCAAGACACGGTAACAGCTCCAGCGCTAGAACACTCATTTACAAATTTAAAACAAATGCACAAGCTACTTTACACATTTGGAGTTGTAATGCGGTGGACACAGTAACATTACACATCAGTACATCCCACAGGGAAGCAACAGCTGACCGACAGAGTCAGATAGTGCGACTGTCACAGATTCAGCCTTCAAATAGGGAAAGCTCACTAATGACAAAATTACATTTTACACTTGTTTTCCCAGACAATAGCAGCATAACGTCAGCTTTAAGAAAAAAATGCAAAAGGAGGAATGTTACAATTTAACAAATTTTGATCTCGGAAAAATGACCATATTCACTTTTTTTCACGTTATGGAGACTGAGAAATCAAGAAAGGCACGGTCATGAAAAAGCACTCTGTCTTGACGACGTCCAGCTTCTCTTCAGTGAGCGTACATGCAGTGACTGACTGGTGTGTATGAGAGGTGTCCGATGCCACCACATTGTTTAAAGGATGAAGTGATGAGTGAGTAAAAAAAAAAGAAAGAAATGGTCCTATGCTGTTTCACCGCTCAACATGACAGCTGTAAAGGTGATAAATGCAGTGTGAGCGATGTCACGAAAGAAGGTGAACATGCAGTATGTGCTTTAGATGTGTCGCAGGTTTGGATCCATTTGGTTTACTAAAAGGTGGAGGGAACGACTCACCTGTGTATGTGTGTGTTTAAGACTGAGTGTGTTCCAAGGGTGCAACAGAGTTGGTAGTGATGGAGGAACGTGTTGTATTGATGGAATGTGTGTCTTTCAGATTATAACAACTGGTTGTCTACCTGTGTGTGTTTGTGTTATGGGTTGTGTGTCCAGAGTGTGACAGTGCGGTCGGCGGAGGACGAGAGGAAGGAAAGGTCTTCTGTGTGCCATCGACACTGAATCACTTTGTCTCCGTGCTCTCCCACCACAGTCAGAGGCAGCTGCTTGGTCAGGTCACCTAGACACACATGTGATAGAAATAGAGGTCAGGGAACCGGATTCAAAGAAGGGACACACACCTGCTTCAAAAAAACATTAAAGGTTTCATTGACCAATGTCAAATTCTATGTGATTTTACTGTACAATTTTACATTAAATATCTAATATTAGGACATTATGAATGTGTTTGTGTGATTTGAGCTGATTTCTCCTTCGATTTTTGTTTCCTTTGCAGCAGGCTCCATCGCCATGGTAACTTGTGCTGCACCTGCTATGCAGCAAACCATGTTCATCATAAAAGATCAAACTGAAGAGAGCCTCATTCCAGAAAGAGTCCGTGGACCTTGGTACGCAGATACGTTTTGTCAAGCCACCAGACTTAAAGATATCCTGGATAAGTTGAACTTTGTAGTACAGGTCCCCCAACAGTACATGTATGTAAACACATAAGCATGGCACGTGTCTAATAGTTGAAATAAGCCCTGGATGGAAGCATGTGAGCTTTGCTGATTGATGTATCAGTAATCTGTCAGCAGACCAGACGTACCTTGGAGATTAGTGACCATGACCTTTGTGTCGTAGGAGCCAGTGAGCAGGTAGTGTGCTCCAGGAGAGAACCTAACAGAGCGCACATCACTGCTGTGCGGCCGATACACTTGGACAATGCGTCCTCCTCTTATGTCATACAGCATGCAGGCGCTGTCTTCCTGTCCTGTTGCTAAGAGACGAGCGGTTGGATCGACTGCTACAGACGCAACAGGACTGCCTGTGGAATGAAAGAGAAAACACTGTACTGGCTGAGAGAATGAATACTTGTCGCATATAATGTTTAAAATATTGAAGTTACAGTTTAGAGACAAAGATATGAAAAAGACAAACACATCTGACATCTGTCCACAGAAACTTTTCAATGAAATGGGTGGACTCCGCCCATCCACCTCAAGGTGTAATCGTCAGTCTTTATTCATTCATTATGTTCAAACATGGAGGTGAAACTCCAGACACAGACATGAACCATACCTGAGCCATGGAAAGCGGTTCCCACTACTCGCACACAGCTGGGCACCCTGAGGTCCCAGAAACGCACCGTTTTGTCTTGGGAGCCGGAGGCGATCATCCACCCTCCCCACGTATAGAGGGACAAAATGTGACCTGCACAGAAACACATATCAGCACCACACACGACAGAGGACATGTGTCTGCATTCGAGCTTTCAGGTTGTGTGGCCAGAGGCCCAGCTCACCTGTGTGTCCACTGAGGGCGTGCAGGCCCTGCCCTCGCTGACAGTCAGTGGTGTAGATGTTACAGTCTCCTGCTCCAGCGCTGATCAAGATGGCTCCACCACTTTCTGGACCCTCCATGAAGGCCAAGTCTCTGATGGTGCCATCATGCATGCTGAACTCCAGGTCCGGGCCTAGGACACAAAGAGACAGAGGAAATTCATCCACATTCACAGGCTTCATATAGACACAGATGGACCTGCTATATGTCAGAGTCCAATAAAAATGTTTAAACCATCAAACATTCACCTGCACATTCAGGCATTCGTGCTCACCTGTGGCGTTGCACGTCTCCGCACTGAAAGGTAGGACTTTAACATATTTGTCATTGGAGCCTGTAGCCAGCAGCTGCCCACAGTGGCTCCAAGCCACACAGTAGATGGAACCTTTGTGGTGTTTGTTCCTTTTGAAGCGGACGACTGGCTGCTTCGCTGGACTTGATCCGCTGAGACCAGAAAGAGGGAAGTAGAGGAATAAAATGGATAAGAAACAAGTGGTAGGACAGTTAATGAGCAGAGCAGGCAGACATTCAAACAAGACAGCTAAGCTAAAACTACAACTCCTTCTCTTTCAATCCTACTTGATAAAATTAAAAACTAATTCAGACTCGTAGATCACCTTGTATCCAGTGTTTCAGGATAAGCTAAGACTCGTAGCGTCTTGGAGTTGGACCCTGCTGCATAGAGAGCTCCTGATGGGTGGAAGGCAACAGCACGGATTGCCTGGGTATCCTCTAGAGTATGAACCGGCACAAACAGGCTCTTTGCTTTATCACCCTGTAAAAACACACCCACAAACACATTAACACACACAGTACATGTAGTTAGAAGTAAAGTCTATGAGCTTCCCTTCTCTATAACCTCCAAACTGCCATGACACCAGTGTGACATCACTGTCTTTCAGATGAAACTAATAATCGACTTAGTCAGAAGACAATTAGCATTCAGTTTGATCATCTTATAATATGAGCAAGTATGTGCCTAACTTTAAAGGTTCATATAGTTCTAGATAACTAAAATGTGGGACAATCTGATCTCAGGCTTCTTATTCAGCGCAGTGAAACTATGACATACTTTTAGAATTGTTCTTAATTTACAGCAGGTTGAATGATCATTTTAACGCTGGCTTTATTACTCCTGTTAACATACCTCTTTACTCCGGGATAAGGAACCTGGAGAGTCACTTTCCTGACCTGCTTTGTGTTTCTGCCCACTGTCAACAAACACAAAACACAGCAGACTATAACTCTCTGTCTGGTTCAGCCCAGCAGCCGACCTCAGAATGAAAACAAAGAAACCACATGTACCTCTGGGAGACGGGGGACTCATCCGGGGGTGGGACTGCACGGCCTCCCACTGTGTGCTGTGGGGTGCTGCTTAGCAGCTGCCCTCCCCCTTGGGTCCTGTTCTGCTCCGGGGTCACAGATGGGAGGTTGTTATTGTCCTCAGAGGCGGGCGTATTCCCGTTGCCATTACACTGCTGGGTCAGAGACTTCACCTCCTCTCCTAAGTTCTCCATCCCTACGTTCAGCTCCTCCAGCTTCTGGATGGACCTGAGGAGCGTGCACGCACACAGACACACATTCATGTATTAGGTCTTTTTCTATAAATGCATTCTCAGGCTAACTTTTACAGGCTGAGTTTACAGGCTAGTTATGTCTAGTTAAATCTATAAAAAGGATAAACTAATTAATGATGTCATTATGCTCAGACAGCCTTGTGAATAATGCAGTGAATACAGAGACGGTAGATGGAGGACTGAAGGCAACTCTCAGGGGAAAAATATCAGAGGGCCGTTGTCCTACATGTCTTTTCTTTTCTCACAAAATGAAATCTAAATGTACTCGTCGAAACCTGACAGCATGCTACAGGGGCAAAAGTATGTAAGACAGGTCATGCTTCTGAGTATAATACTGTGTGCGTGTCTCTAATACACAGGAGACTATTGTCCCAAGTGAAGAGACATAGCTGATCAGCACAGATGGTGCAGTGTGATTCGGAGGCACGAATACGCCTCCTTGTGTTTTGTTGGGGGGAAGCCACATGGGACTCGTCATTATCTGAGCCCTAAAATGTACATCTCCTCCTGTCCGACAGATGCTCCTCTATTGTATTAAAATATTAAAAGCCTTGCAGTAATTAGCTAGTTAAACCTGAACTCCCCTGACACCGTTGGCGGCTATGAACTCTGCTATGTGCCGCGATAGGCGTCGTCGTAATATCGTTTGTTTTCGTTGTGTTTTTACCTGTTGAGGAACTTCTCTGTTAGGCTGTGCTGCATGTCGCTGGGCGGCGGCTCCTGCTGCACACCTCCCTCCAGCAACATCTGCTGGTACATCTGCCTCTGCTGCTGTTTCTGCTCCAGGTGCTGCTGCACACGAAGACGCTGACGATAAAACTCCTCGTACTTCTCTGTTGAATCCCGAAGCTGAGGATCAAACAAAAAACAATTCATGCATTATGCACATAAAGAGTGTCTTGGAACTATCATGCTTACACAGGTATGATGGGTACCTATAACTACTGTTGCTTTAATACTAAATGAGCACTGCAAGTCACTGTTTAGAAGTGAATCAGCAGTCTGTACAGACCTTTGATTTTATGGGTAGTCAAACACATCAGAAGATTTAATGCATTCAAAACCCACCTAAGGGCTTTCTTTAGGTATTTTAATACCTAAAGAAAACAGCTGTCAACTCCTAATAACTCTACTCAAAGGCGGCATTGTGATGAGATGAACCCTGCTCCACCCCATTCTTCTGTCAGTTCAGGTATTAGAGGATAGCGGCTGAGAGCTGGAGACAAGTTACTTCCCCTCTCTGTCCTTTCCTGGAAATCTGATAGGAACAGATCTATGTTTGGGTAGGGGAGAGAACCCGGCACGGTGCCAGCTCGGGGAAACGGAGAGGAAAACAGGAACAATAGGCCGGGAGTGCGACAGTGAAATCAAAGAGGCCCCAAAGTCTGCTTCTGTTCCTGGGCTCTGTGTGTGTCTCCAGGGTGATGGGGAAGGCAGAGCAAAATACTAACTTCACGCCAGTGGCCCAGAATAGAAAGCATGAGACAGACAGAAACAGAGAGACTGTTAACACTACTGTGTTTTTATAGGCAACTTGAGCGCAGTAATGACTCATCATTGTGTGCCATAGTCACATATCCCGTCTGACCTACTGTAGGATCAAATCCCACTGGGACTTATTTCCCCCTGTTAGTGTCTACTTTGTTACTGGCTGACTGATTAAAGAAGCTGCTTTATATCCCATCACAATCACTATGACGGGCACAAACCTTCAACTGTAGGACCAAGTATGTTTCATCTGCAAACATATTGAGTTTTACTAATTCCTAAATTGAAAATAAAAACCTAACTGAAGACCTTTTGGATGACAAGGTCTTCATATCATTGTTTTGATAAAACAAAGTACTGTCTCTGTGGTAGTTCAGGAGATGCCGACTATTAATAACACGCACTGACTCACAAGGTAAAAACATGACAAGCCACAGGCTGTTGAGGCTGTTGACAAATTAATCTCAAAAATTCCACATGACACATTTAATAAAAAGACACTAGCAAACATGTGAGCCTTCACACTGACTAGGCTGTATTCACTGTCAAACCTGCAGACGAGAGATGACTTGAACTCATTATCCTTAACAAGATTAAATCAGAGCTGGTCTATATTTAAGCATTCATGGTAGGCAACACCCATCCAGGACAGAAGACAATGCAGGGACATTGAAAATACACCGGGTGCTCTGTAATGTATGGCATGCAACAGGAAGGTCACTGATGCTTGACGTTTACCTCATTCCTTTCAGCAGAGCCGTCTGTGGGTGCGTCCTCCCCTGGAGCCGAGGCGGGACGACTGTTTGGAGCTTCACTTGAACCCATCATTTTATCCACAGGTGTGTCTGTCCTTGATCTTCACACAGAAACAGACAACCATTTGAACAGATGTGCAGTGCCTCTCTGATCACAAGCATTACTCAGACATCTGTCGAGATTCTGTGCGGAACCGGCCAAAACTCGAACCCTTATTTTAAGATGAAGTTAGGATTAATTCCTTACGTTTCAGGGGATTCCTCAAAGATGCTGTGGCAGTCAGAGCTCTCCATCATGAGACTCCTGCTCAGGCTCTGCCCGCCTGCTCCAGGGTAGTGGAAGTTAGCAAAAGAGTGGGACATCGGAGAGACCCCTTTACCCGGTGCAACCTCTCCACCACTTGCTCTCTTATCCTGGCCAGACAGCCCGTAGGACAACCCGTCCAATGCTGGATTTAAAGAGCGAGACATGTAGGTGTCGGCGGACTGTGGGCGGCGGAGGGGCGAGGACGGGTATGGAGACAATTTGCTGATAAGTGGGGTGAGGAGATCAGCGTAGCCGGTCTTTGCTGGTTTTACCAGTCGATCCACATGGATGTTGAGCTGCTTTTGTTCAAAGGCGCAGGAGAAGACGCTGTGGGAGAGGTTCTGCATCCAGGAGAGCAGGGACAAGTCCAGGTCATCACAACCGTTACCGCACAGCATGTCAACGCCGAGGAGAACCTCGCTCTCTGTGATCTCCTCACCCGTCGCCTTGCTCTGCACACAGAGAAGATCAGAGAGTGAATCACTAACCTACTTGTGTCATTGCAAGTCGTCCACAAACTCATCTGTAACGGAGTTGTTAGCAGTTCAGAGGCATAAACGTCTCTTATGTATGAGTGGTTTTAGCAGTTCAAACCTGGCAGAACTCCACACAGCACTCGTAGAGGACTCCTTTGAGGAGCAGCTGAAAGAGTCGATCCCTGCTGGCTTTGAATCCAGCCTCACTCAGCTTTCTGTCTGCAGGGATGAACTCCGCCACCATGGTGCAGGCCTCCTCAAAGCACTGCACTCTGGCTGTGCTCGGGTTCCAGTCCTTGAGGACGCAAGCAGAAACATCACAGCTCAACATCATGTCATTGCTATTTAAATGCTTATTGAAAGAGAGTATAAAAGTACTCAATACGACTAAAATATTTCAAATCCCTTGCCTTGAACTCAGCATGGTTTGTTAAGCGAGGTAAGGTGAGCAGTAGACATAGTTTGCTGTAGTCATCTTTAGAGGAACAGAACTCTTCCAGGGCATGGAGACACTTTACTGCTTCCTGCATGGTGAACTCCAACTGGAAAACAGGGAAGATATTTCTCAGTCACAGAAGATTGTGTCTGAGTTTTTTCTAAACATTGTTGATAGACAAGCAAGTTACATTGTGTGAGAGATTTATTTAAGTTAGTTTAAAATGTCACTGAGGAACATCTTCAAGGCTGACATGTGCAAGAAATAAAGGTTTCCTAAAAGGTTGGCTTCCACCATTCTGACAAATAATTACCACAACACCATCACCACACAACCGACACTGGACACAGTGAGGATGTGCACCAGTATGCAATATTCATAGATGCCAAAAGGACGCCTGAACTAGTTCAATTGCGTCTGGCAGCTGCACCACAGTCGACCCACATTTAAAGAAGAAAAGTAGAATGAGTCTGCATGTTTATGATCTAGTTGTTTCATGATTTTGTTTTGTATAAAAAGGATTATGTTTCAAAAGTTAAATATACATGCATGAATAATTCAGAGCTTTTGGATCGGCATATGTCCTAACTGGGCGATAATCCAAAAATAATCCCAGTTCAGATGCCACTTACTCCTATAAATGAGTTACTGTTGAACAGACATAATACTTTTTGATTATACCATCGCTGCAAATACAGACTTTGTATTATAGGTATATTTTAATGTCAACAAGGCACCGAAATCATAGTTACTTAAACCATAATATTAGAGCGTCTAGTATAATAGTATAGTATAATATTAGAACTTGGCACCAGCTGACTGTAACTTTGTGCTGGGGGACCTCCTCACACATAGACAGAAGTAAAGGTATATTCACATAAAGATATAATCAATCAATCAGGATCACAGGCACACATGGCTTCATTCAAGCCCCTTTTACACAGCATGTTAAAAGGCTGGATTATTATGACGCCTCACTGCTCAGTATAATATCACACAGAGAAAGATCTGGAGGACAGAATGTTCCACTGCTGATTCAGTAGCGGACGTAATCACAGCGACAAATCAATGTCTGTCTAAAAGGGAGAGCTGGAATGACAGAAGGGCAACTCTCTAAACGTCAAAGCTATTGTGTGACATGTCCCGCCTCTGGTTGCACAACACTGGTATGTCTAAAATCACATGCTTGAGCACCAATACAACAGCTTTGTTTGGTTCAGTGTAAACAAGTGGAGCGTCATAATCTTTTGGTCATTTTTATGACGGTATTGCGAAATCATTGTGTAACAGTGGCTCCAGGTAAGCCCTTAAACGCAGTAGGTCAAACTCCATGTATAAAAACACTTTACTTCTCTTTCTGACTGACACCTCCAGTCTATTGCCATCGCCAGTAGAACAAAGCAGCAGAAAGAAGTATGAAAATGTAAGGATATTTTGGAATTTATTAAGCATGGACAATGTTATGAATACTGAATTAAGTGCTTTGACTTACATGCTGTGGCTCATCCTCTGCAGACATGGCATTGTTCACACATAGAGCTTCCAGAAACTTCTGCTTCAGGATGATGTAACGGAACCTGAGAACAACATGACAGCATGGAGAGATGATATTAGAAATGCTGACACCAATAGAAGCAATTTAGGTGTTGATGCCGTCTCTTTTAATTTGCTCCCTCTGTAATGGGACGGCTACGTCGACATCCACTTCCAAAATTCCAATAACTGTAAATATAATAAATATAAATACTACAAGTTTGTTGACACAGACTAACAACACACCTTTTTCTGTCAAACTTGTCCATGCACTCCAGAGGCTGAATGAACTGCAAGACCTCGTCCCATTGGCCATCAAGCACCAGTTGCCTAAAACAAACATAGTGCAGCGTTAATACAAAGGTAGCAGATGGTCCTGAAAAATGTAATACTCAAATTATTTTTCTACTGATAAATGACAATATAACATAGAACAGATAAAAAATTGCATATTAATCTACTCGTCAACAGAAAGTGAAATACGAAATGTATTAAATACTTATTAATACTTAAATATTAGGCGGAGTCGCATTAGAGACACATAGAAACCTCACAGTAGGCAGCCCCCCAGACTGTCTGCTATGATTGTTGCTGCAGTTTGACAAGAGTTCATCTACCTGAGGAAGAGCATGTCGTCAGAGTAGAGACCATTGATAACACCACTCTCCTTCTCCAGAGCCAGCATGCTGATGTGCAGCTTCCTGGAGTTGAGAAAGTCCAGGATCACCTTGATCATCTCCACCTCCTTCACATTTATGGTTTCCTCTGCTGTCATTGTAACGACGGGCTGCAATAGGCAAAACACGAAAGAATGATTCTTTAAGTTGCTGTGTTATTTCAGATTAGGGCCCAAACAGAACAATTGAAGCGACTAAACTTCTGGCTGAAAGATCTGGTCTGAATTTGTTAACCAGAATGAGAAAATGTGGAATGAAGGTTGGCTGGTATCAGAAAATATCCCAAATGTAAATGTGATAATAATGATTTCAGATGCATCGGCCAATCTAGTGGCAATTTGCCCTTAAAGAAAGCATCTGATGTACAGATGTTTGAGTGCCGCCGCTCGTAAAATGTGAAGACTGCAGTTTGACTGGAAGCTCCTAAAATTGGATGTGTGGAAATGTATCAATGAGAAATGAGGAATTGTTTTGTGAAATACTCAATATACAGTTTGAACAAGAGGCCTTATATGAACAAGAGGTCTGATTTCATATAAAGCACATTCAACTCACAGCAGCACCTGATATAAAGCAAAAATACATTGTCATCAATCTCAAAACATGTTTACTTTTTAAAGATCAAAAGTTGTAAAGAAGCAATTGTGATATCCAACAACCTTTTCTTTTTCCCTATAATGTAAGACTAACCCTTGTTCACATATTGCAAATAGTCTGTTATCCACATGGATTCAACAAGCATTAAAACAGAGATAATATCATGCTCTTATAAAAGTGGGTGATGAAATCAGAGCAACAGATTTTGGTCAACATTGGCCTTTAACAGATATATCATCAGTGTGTTAGTCGATTATATATGTATATGTTACCGATTATTATGTTAGATTTCCCTCATCAGATGATCAAGGCATAGTCAGCTGCAGTATGATGGTGATTGGAACTAAAATGTGAGATCCTTGTGTATCTATTATGACCACACACTTTCCAGAGTCAGCAGGGGAAACGAATCAGGAGAATAACTGCTGTAAATTAGCTAGAGGGGATGCAAACACATTTACATCTGGTGTTTACAGAAGAAACCCTTTCTTTTCACATTTTACCCTTTCAAGTCACAGCAGATAGATGTATTTGTTATACGAATAGTTACTTATTTGAGAGAGTCAGCTTCAATAATAAAACACAAGCAACTGCAAAGGTGTACAATAAAGCCCACCAAACACTGCAGCCCTGCTACGCTAGCATGACAGATAGTAAGCTAATAACACTGGGTGGCACTAAGCCACAACTCAAATAGTGTAAGGAGCTTAGACTACTTGCATAGCGGCCGAAAGCGACGGGATTACAGCAAAATCTACATGTAGTGAACGTTAGTGCTCATAGAAAGCTGACTAATTTAACGAGGGTTTGGAAAGGGGCACTGACAAGCTAGCCAGGCCGAGGGGTGGAAAGGCGTTATCCGCTAGTTAGCTGGGCGGGTGGGGTGCGCACTGACAACACAAAACTGCCTCCGTGTGAGTGATACTCACCTGTTTCTATAAATACATGGGATGAAAACGCAGCCCCGGCGTGTCCGTGTTGTTACCAGACGCTGTCACGACCGTACCGCTCTGTCTGATTGAAGCTGTTTGCCTGTGCCTGACTGTCCCACCTCCTTGTCTGACCGTGTCCCGCCTTGCTGGATGTTTCTACCGTTCAGCCCTGCGTGCTGCCTGCAGGAGCGCCGCCTCCATCCGCCCTCCTCATACGCAGTGGTGTGTATGTGCAGGGTGTAGCAACGTCTACTCTGTATCTTCTTTTTTGTCAATTAACAGTATAATCATCCTAAAATATATTGATTACAAAGGAGAGTACTGAGCTCTTTCTCCTTATACATGAACTTCACCCTTCCCGCAACAAGGTGTAATATTTACTGAAAAATTTAGAATGTCTGGGGACAAGATTCAATATTGTTTTCATGAAAATGTACATATAAAGACTGTTTGATTAACATATCTATGATTGAGTATACCATGTGTTAAATTAGATCAGCAGAGATGGCTTCATGCACAGGGCAGACTGGTCCCATCATTGAAATGAACACGAGAGGCAGGACTCCAACTCTTTACATACATAATGAAAGAAAGTGTTTAAATAATAACATGAGTTCAAATAGAAGTTAGAATGAAGGAATGTCAATCAAGTGACACCACAGGTATCAGAGAAACAGCTTGTCTAATCCGCTGAAGGTCAGCTGGGAGGTCCCAACTGCAGTTAGAGGTTGCCATGGTGATGCTGACTGCTAATATTGGTCTAATGTTGAACAGGTGAAACTAATATTTATAAATTGGGTCAGCCTCTTTACCAGTCTAGTTCTATTAATAATTCCAAAATGGTGGAGAAAATGAGGATTGTCTAAATGACTCGTGTTTTTTTAATTTCCTAAAGTCTGTAGCGTCGAGCATCTGCCGCTCTAAAGCTTCATCTGTCAAACATACTGAGCAGCACTGCAACTATAATACTGACTGAGCTTCTGAGTGTTTGTACAGTATGTGGCCGCAATACGAGCTTATGCAATGGTGATAGTTCTACCAGTAATTATCACGTACTGTAGGTGCAAAACACTTACCTACTGTTTGTTATTTATGTCGCAAAGAATGAAAGGAGACACCATGAAAACTGTTGAAAGCCGGCATTTTAATAAAGCTCAAAGGAATAGAAAAACACAACAAAAGTCCATGAAATGTTGAGCATATCTTGTATAATGAAAAAAACAAATGTAGAGTTGGAAAAAAAATACCATGATTTTCTTACTGTAGTTTACACTTAACCATAATAAAGCCTGACCAAGACTTCATCTGCTGCATCCTTGTTGCTTTCAACACGCTCCCTTCATCTACTGTACTGCTTCACCAGCACACACCTCCACCAGGTTAAAGGTCATTACAAAAAATACTTCTATATGCCAAAATATATCTGTACAGTGTCAGCCCATACTCAAGGAACGCTGAAGAATGTTAAAGGAAAGTAACAAGCAGGACTGTGAAGTGGGAACATCTTTGATTAGACACGACATTGGACGACAGTCTTCAAGTGCTATTAAAGGTGGAACATTTATTTACAATGGTGGACTCGGATGGTGATCAAGATCTAATAGTTAAGACAGTACGCACATTAAAGTGACATTTGGGGTAATTGTTAGACTCAACTGCAACACGATGGCTATTTGAATGATTCTTAAATGCACAGCACGAAGACACGGTGAGGAGTTTCTGTCCAATCTACTACTGATGACAGTCCTATCAGTGATACTGCTGAGTGATCACACTTTTTTGCATCGTACGGCACAATAAAAGGCCCCGAATGACGACATACTGATGACACATTTCAATGATAAATTATAAAAACGACTCAAAAGCTACTACAAGCTGACTTCATTTTTGGATGGTACTGCCATAATATACAAACAAATTTCACTTATATACGTTTAGTAATATTATGTCTCTCTGAATAAAATCTAAGACGCTTTTAAAATATCTTCAAAGCATTTATAAAAATGAAATAAATTAAGAGTCTATGGCAGGTGCCTTCCAGACTCGTTTGATGGCACTCCATATGTTCATTGATCTTAGTGTTTCACACTTGTGGAAAGTAATTGCAATCAACAATATTCTTGGCACTTCACTACACACACATACACAAAATTTCATCTGTTTTTGAAGTCTTCAGTCACATGTATAGAAAAACGACATGCCTGTATAGCAGCAAACTCTCATTAAAAAAAATGCTGCCTCTATCTGATCCCTGATCAGACAGGTCACTCTTTACGTGACCTCGGCTTGAGCGGTTGTTATCTGATCCAAGACTTGTGTGTAAGATAACATCTCCTGTATCATAACAGAGTTTTTCAATGGATGCTGACAAAACGACACAAAACAAGCATAAGGCCACACATGATCGACTTATAGAAACCAAAGTGCCTCCTTTAGAGGCGTGACATTCAGTGCATCAGTGGTTCAACTAGATAAGGCAATGGTCCGCCTATTATTTTCTTTTCTTTTTGGCACACGAGAACAGTGATACACATGCTGTTAAGTACGCACTTGTGTCCATTAAAGTATCCAGCGTGTCACAACTCGTCTGTGAGGCCCACTTGTGTTCTACATTCCAGTTGTGATTTACTTGTGGGACTGTGTGCCCCTTTAATCAAACAGAAAAATCCAAAAACGTCTCTGCTTTTGTTCCAGAGAAGCATTTCCAAATGTTGCTCGACCATCTGGCACTACTTATAGTGCAGTTTTTTGGGCGTCCCCTGCTTCTTGGTCTGCCACAGATGGCTGGCAATGGTGACTGCGTCCACACTGGCGGACATAGTTTTTGCTGGTATCTGGCTGAACTGCTTCCTGTCTGAATTGTACTTGTACAGGCCTTCAATCATCTTGGCCGTTATGCTCCTCGGCCCAATGCCGGTCAGCCTGGTGATCTCCTCCGTCTCAGGGCAGTAGGTGTACACAGACCTGAACTGGCAGCCGGCGTCACGGAACAGAATAAGGAAGTTATTGGCTTCAGATTTCTCCATCTCCTGCAAGAAAATTACGGAGAAAAGACATGGTTGGTGTGCAGATGTCCTCGTAATGAAGGAGGATATATTCACCAAGATATGAATGCATGACATACATCAAGTATCTTGTTTTTCTGCCCTTCGTTGACCTTGCCAGCCAGGCAGCAGTGAGCCAGGGCATTCTGGATGATATGCTTGTTGGACTTGGCACTAGGCTCTTTGTATAGTTTAGGCCCTGGAGGAGTAAAGCACAGCACAGTCATAAGATTGCAGGAACAACACATCACGTCATTACACCAGTTGTTACAAAGTCAACGGCATCTCTAATACCTGTATACTCAGTGTTGGAAGGAGTGGAGGAGGTGGTAGACTCGTTCTCCCAGTCTTTCTCTCCATTACGACTACCGGCGGAGGGGCAAGAAGAAAAACCCTCTGCAGAGTCTGGCCTGGAGATGATGACAACCAACATATGGCACAAACATGACAGAAAACCCACAACAAACACGTAAATGTAGACACATGCATTTACATGATATGGAAGCACACACAGATTGCAGGGAAAGACATGCACACACAGATAGTTAATGCAGAGAGCGATGTAGGGAAACAAGATTAGACACTATAAGAATACAGTTGTGAATCCTGCCTGTTGTTTTCATCCTATGAAGCTGTGCAGTGAGGGTCAGAAAGGCGCGTTCAGCCAAGCAAAGCAAAGTCTTAGTACTGTCTTAAGGCTACTGTTATTAACAAGCCCCGGTACTTGTTGAGCAAAGAGTTGTAAAGCACAGAGCAGCCAGCATAGAGAAGAGAGCAAACAAGAGCAAGAGCGCGATACTGCAAAAGACACAAAGAGGATAAATAGCAGGAGAGCTGAGGCAGATACAACACAGTTCCAGTGAATAATAATACTGAAATGCCAAAAGCTGCAATGACGGAGTTAGTTATATTACGCTACTGTTGACACATCTGTCTACTTTATGTGTTCGCCCGTGATGACCAATATCTGGAAGGATGAAGAGCTTGGATGGAGCTACTGTACCTTCAACTGGAGCCACAACTACCACGATAAACTAACAGAGTTTGCCGAAACACTACTGTCGGAGGCATTACTAACCTTCCCTTTCTTTCTTTGGGGGAGTTTAGAAAGAACGGGACAAGAGAGGAAGCTACTTTATTGCCTCTGAAGGAAGCATGCAAAAAAGAGGAAGACAGGGGTAAAAGAAAAGGTGTTGAGTGTAAAATCTGATGAGTCAAGTTACAGGACCTGATAATAGAAAACAATGACCTTGTCATCATCAGCTTAACATCCCATTCAATCCAAACAACAGCACATGTTTTCATTCTTGGGTGTGACATAAAGGGAGTTTGTTGAACTGTGTGAGTGCAGACAGCAGGCGAGTATCCTTCTTTAACAGCACAAAATGATTAGTAGCTCAGATTTAATATACATTATCACCAGCAATCAGATTTATTTTACAAGTTATGAAAGAGATGTAAAACTCTGGAGATAGTCAGAGGACGGCCTTACCGGTTGGTCTTCTTGTTATCTGGATGGTTGCTGTCATTGTCAGCCATATTGAGAGAGGCCAAGGAAAAACTGGATACTGAGAAGCCTCGTGGACGCACCCCTGCACCACAATAAGAGCACACATGTCAATTAAATCTACGCGGCTCTCTAATGTACATCTTTGGGAGTGATTTTGTTTGGCCCACCTGTTGCTCCCACAGAGGGATTGGATGAGTCCAGGACGTCCCTGTGGATGGACTTGGGGCGTGGCTTCTTCTTGAAACTTGCAGAGCGGGGCTTGATGACTTTGTCCATGTCCTCCATCAGCTTGAGCTGTTTCCTCCTCAAATACTCATTCTTGATGTAGTCTCTCCTTGCCTTCTCATCGTCCTTCTTCTGCTGCTCCTCATCTGCTTTCAACCTGGGGGAAAAGACAAAGGTTAAACACAGTGAAGCAGAAACATTTTAAATAGTTGTGCATAGATAATCTATGTCATTTGTTTGACTGGGCACTAAAGCTCATGCCATTTGAATGGGTTAACAGGATGCTGAGAAAAACTAGCAGAGTGCAAAGAATACAGACGGACCGTGCAGCTTCCCTCTTCTGCTCTTGATCCAGCTCCTGCTGTTGCTTCTTCTCCTGAGCCTCCTTCTCCCTCCTCAGCCTCTTCTCCAGCAGAGCGGCTTTCTTTGCTGCCATATCCTCTTCCCCTTTAATATCATCCTGGTGTTTGACGGGAGAGAACACAAAACGTGAGCATCATCCGAAAACACTCTCCCAAGAAAAGGGAAATAATGTTCCTCTAAGTGGTTATGAGAGCAGGAAATGATCTCATATTTCCATTTATCAAATTAAATGAAATCCTAGCCTGCCATTT
Source organism: Macroramphosus scolopax (assembly GCA_901007825.1). NCBI lineage: Eukaryota > Metazoa > Chordata > Actinopteri > Syngnathiformes > Centriscidae > Macroramphosus > Macroramphosus scolopax. The sequence goes on along the minus strand of CAAKHC010019274.1, from coordinate 147,612 downwards.
AATGTGACAATAATTACCTTCGGTCAACAAAAAAGCTGTTGATGAGAGTCTACTGAGCCACCATGAGTCTGTGTGTTTCTGGCCTCTATACACTCAAGTATTGTCCCTGATCAGCTCACGGCTCAGCAGACACATCACTGCACATGTTGTGCCAAGCTCACACAGTATGAGATTCTTCCTGTTGCTGTTCCCTGCATAAAGCACCGGCGGCTATATAGTCATTATTATGAACGAGAAGTCAATGAACTGTGCATATCAGTTGTGATTACAGTTTTCTGCAGCGGTTCCAAAACTGGGTGGTGAGGGGGGGCTGCAGTATCATATCAGAGGGTGGCCGGGGGGGTAAACTAATATAAAACATATTAGTTTACGTTAAAAAGATGTAGTGATTTTATATGAATTTTGTATAATAATGAATCGATGTTTAAATCTGCAGGTCACCTTGAAAAAGAATCCACAGCACATCTTCTGGTCTTCTCCCTCTCTTGTCTTCTCCTGATCTTGATTCTCTTGAGGCTTCACCCCCGACAGAGTCACCTCCACCAGTCCTCTCTTGTCCTGGGGGTCTCCTTTAACCCGGCTGCGGGCAGCCCCTTGGATCTCAGATACTGGCTGAGACAACACCTCTTGAGTCCTCGATTGTTTGACTTCACTTCTCAACGGAGCCCTCTCTTCTTCTGTACGATCCGCCCGTCTTTCATCTCCCCTCTCTTTGGCTGCTTCTGTAGTAGGAGGTTGAGGAGTGCCAGCACCCTTCTTCTCAACCGTCCCTTCTTTGTCCTTAATGTTTTCTTTGCTGTCGGTGGTCTCCTGGTTCTCCGAATTCCCAGGCTTCTCATCGTTCCCCAAGTAGGCGAAAGAGCTGATCTGTGACTGGCTTGTGTGGAAACGCCTCAGTCTTGGTAGGCTGTCCACGGAGGTCGGAGTGTTGAGCATTCGGCTGAAGGGAGTGACCTTCAGATCGTTTGGTCTTGGAGTTCGTGGTGTCCTTGCATGAAAGGAGGCTGGTCGCCGTTTAATACCAGCAGGGGAACGATTGGGAGGACGGGGAGAGCTGGCAGAGGACAAAATGGGAGACAAAGACCCCACAGATCCCCGGCCTGATCCCCGGCCTGAGACACTGCTGCTCCGCAACTCACGGAGCTGCCTGAGGAGGAAAAATACAAGAAGGTCTAAGCAAGATGATCGTTGTTAGACAGCATCCTTATTATCGACAATTGATACCTGTGTGGAGATGGAGCAGGTGGAGGAATGACCCAGGATTGTTGCTGTTGGTCTCTCATGGCCATGATCTTCTCCTGCTGCTGAGCCAAACGCTGCATCTCAGTCTGCAGGAAACCCAGTGACGTGTTCAGCCTATCGATGGAGCGCGTGTACTCTGCAAGGTCGATTTCGCCGGGAGTTACACCTGTATCACCACATCAAAGGATCAGTTAATGACTTGTTGAAGCAAAAGAATTCACAATGCATAAAAGCTTCATAGGAAATATCCTCTTTTTTAAATCAACAAATTGAGATAAATCATTGTGAATCATTCAAAGTACGAGAAATCAATAATGAATGTAACTCTTAGTTGACCCACCTCCTCCATCTTCACAGGGAGATTTAGGTGCTGCTCCATCTGGCTTGCATCTCTCCGCCCGCTCCATGCTGCCCTGGCCGATCTCTTTGAAGGATGGAGGGTGTGTGGAAGGTGTTTCTGCTCCGCCTGAGCTCGGGCTGAGCGGGGCAGTGACTCCTTTTCTTCTTACTACATTCAGAAAAGCTGTTCTGCCCATTTTCTGGCGATGTCGAGTGAACGCTGCTTCCACCTGGACAAAGAATCACATGAATTCCACTTGTAAGGAAAGTAGGGAAATTTGAAGCAATGCTGACGGTTATTTCCCTTCAACTGTACTAGCTTACCTTCTTCTTCTGGGCCTCAATGGCTCTACGTTTCTCTTCAAGCTTCATCCTTAGCTGAATCATCTCTGAGGCTATCAGGTGGGAGGGGTCTCTGAGGGACTGTGTCACTGGAGATGTGATTGGCAAAGGGGGTGTGGAGATCTATGAGGAAGAGTCAAGAATACAAACCGTGACCTCACTTCTAATTGCATTTCTGGCTGTGAACGATGCATTTTGAGTTTAAGAAAGAATAGACGACTGAATAACTCAAACCTGAGATAACATGGTGTTTGTTGGGTGTGCATATGGTACGTTGACATCTGAACTCTCTGGTGTTGTGCCTCCGCTACTCCTTCCCTCCAACTTCCTGAACTTCTGCTCTGCAAAGCTCGTCATCCGCACCGCGCCGCCTCCAGAGCCACAAGGCGACGATACAGGGCTGACTGTGTGGGATCTGGGGAATGTGGGTGCTGAACTGGGGCAGGGGCTGCTCCTGTCCACTGCATGTCCCCTCTCAGGGTTAGAGTCCTCAACCCCTTTATGTCCTTCTTCCAAGTTTTTCTCCCTGTCAGCCTGGTCAGGCAGAGGGCACGACCGTGTCGTGGCTTCACAGTCCTGGTCTATATCTGGATAGTCCCTCAGAGAGGAGGAGTCCTCATCCAAGCTTTGGATGTCCTCTGTCCCTACATGGATGCCCGTGTCAACTTCATCAGTGGAGAGAGAGTTGGCGTCAAGATCATTCAACCTTGCCTTAGCTGAACCCAGGTCGTCTCCTTGACCTGTGGCCCCTGAAGGTTCTGAAGGCTCTGCACCGTGGAGAAAGAAGCCATTGTCATCGTCCCCCATGTTCAGGCTTGCGTGGGGCCTTTCTGTGTCGTGGATTATCTTCAGGGCCTCTTCAATGCTTGGAGGGGTTGAAGGGCTGATGTGGCCACTGTGTCTACCATGGCGATTGTTAGAGTTGCTGTCAGGGAGGACTCCATTGGAGTTCCTAGGAGCAAAGTATGGAGGTTTAGGGTGACTCCAGCTTTGGTTAAATTGTGCTTTCAAAGTACAATTGTAGTACAATTTGTGATCTGAACAAGAAAGCGCTTGTGCAAATTCTATCACTGTACAAACAGAGCTGGAAAGATGGTGACGGTTCAGTAAGCACAAGCATATTTAGTTTTGGAAACAAGCTCCAACCCTAAATATAGGCTAATGCATTGCATTAAGCCCCTGCTGCCGTCCAAAAAAGTCCAAGTTTTGATTGTTTCACTGGGAAAAATAAATGAAGCCCTTAAACAGCCCTGACATCATAAAGCAGACAAAACAAAACAACAATATAGATGTCCTAGAATACACTCTCACTTCTAAACTGACAATTATGTGCAAATAATTTCTACTCTGCATCACTTTCTTCAACATACTGTAGCTTCAGTGTACACAGAACGTTATATGGGAGACTAATAAGGGAACAACTGCAATGCTCTTCTGTACCTGCTTTGGTTCTTAATGGAGAATGTGTTGTTCCGACCGAGGGGCTTTTGAGCAGGGAAGTCTTCATCCTCTTCTGGTATATGTTTACTCTGTCCGTTTACAGTGACGGGCATTAGGGAGAGGTGGCGCTTTATGCCTCCTCGAGATGCATAGTGCCCTCTGAAGCCGAGACCGTCACTGCTGGCGGAGCGTGTCATACCGCGGAGGGAGGGAGCTTCACAAGGCGACACGGTCGGATCTCCATCCAGAGGAATTTCAAAGGAGATTCCCCGGGAGGAGGAGCTGAGGGAGGAAGAAGTAAGGAAAACAAGTTAAGCAACCGACAGATTCAGATATGTTGGTCCATGAATGTCATCTGCTGTAGTAGTGGAGGTCAGGTACAAACCGTTTCTCCTTTGGCCATGTCCCAACACAGCCATCCACATAGGACATGGAGGTAGATCTCTTCATGATACCTTTTTCAAAGACAAACAGTACAGTGAGAAGAAGGCTATCACAAAATGCAACTTCACATTAGAAAATCAGTTCATCTGAAGAGCTGATAGACATCTCAACAATTAGATAATTCCTTCATAATTCATAATATTGAAATGGAAATAAATGAATAGTTAGATTCTAACAGCAGCTTAGGAGCTGCTGTGTGGCCGTCAGCCACTAGAGGGCCTCAACAGAAAAGCATCAAATCTCTTTACCCCTCTGCTCCTTTGTGGAAGATTGTTGTTCCATTTCCACTTTTGATATGCATTAATTTAGGTTAATGCATACAGCATACATTAAATCTTAAGTTTGGAATTCCAATCTGAGCTCATGAAATGAATCTATAAAACACTCTAATACACAAAATAGTTACTTTAGGGCCATTTCAGCATAAACACATCAACTCTATTAGTTTTCATTGTGGACCACTGGCTTCAAGATAATAGTTTTGCTACTTCTACAGGTCATTTTGAGCCATTTTGTAATGTCAATTCTTCTTTTGGTCATGTTGATGTCATTTTCAAACTGAATTCAAACAAATTCAAGGAAGCAGGAAAATTGGGGTTCACCCCAGAATTGAGGTGAACATAGTCCTTGCTGTTTCTACATGCAAGAGAAATGAACCAATATAAATGAACATTTAACACCTCTGCCCTCATCACCATGTGTTGTTAATCCATGTTCTGTTATACATTAAATGTATACAAAAACAAATTTTGTTTGTAGGACACTTGAGCGGTCAACCATTAGAAAATGGAATCTCCACATCACTGATTGATGACAGATAATTACCTCCAGACGGGATGCTCTCTGGGATGTCAGGTGTGTCTACATAGCTTTGTTTGACTGGGCTGGACACAGGAGCCATATTTCTGCCGGCTGTCACAGGCTCACTTGCTGCGGTGGGAAACATTTGGCATAAACTCAATATTCACACACAACTGGGAAATTAAGAAATAGCATTGGTACTATTGTTGTTGTTGTACTGTACCATTCGGGTCAAAGACTCTGGGCTGAACAAACGAAGGTTTAACCACTTCAAACCACCAGAAGAGCTCGGCCATGAACACCAGGTAGTTACTCTGCAGGACAACACACACACACACATACACACACACACACACACACACACACACACACACACACACACACACACACACACACACACACACACACACACTCTCAGTTACGTATGTCATTATGCATTAATGAAACTGATAGCTGCTAGCTACAAACGAATATAATACACGGTTTTGTCAGATCAATGAGGTCACGGCCTGTGTTGCTAAGTAACTGGATCAGGTGTGTTTGCGTGACTGTCTGCATATGTTTCCCTGTCTCACTTTTTTAATGTCAAACGAATAGATCGGCCCCTCAAAAGCATCATCTGGTGTTTAGTTCAAGTATGTCACACATGCACAGATGGATGCACACCGCAGTGTGTTTAACACAAATCAGTGACAAATGTATTTGTGCAATAAACAGAAAGGCTCTTGAGGCCTATACAAATGATTGAATCTGTCGGAAACCTTATTATCAGCAAATAAAGACCAGTCTTTAACAGAGACAAAAGGTAAGGTTAGATCATGCCAGAATCTTTAGAGGCCTCTGTATAACCGTTTCAATCCCTCTTCTCTTTCCTTAGACCCTTTACTGTTGTAGATCAATGCAGTCCATGCACACACACTCCAAACAATGTGCTGAATGAGAGAGACACAGGATGGGAATCAGGATCCGGTTCCATTTAAGAACCGGTTCCACATTGTCTGAACCATTGGAATGAGGCCTCCAAGCATCATGCCGCCGCGAGGTAAAAGTTCTGCAAGGAAGGTCTTCCCTTTGAAGTCTGGGATTTCCTGCCACATATCGCTTTACAAACCCCGTCACAACCACTTATCCACAAAATAACTTTCATTCACAATTCTGATGTCACTTCATCAGAACTTCATCTGTCTGCCAGCGTTCTCTGAGCCTATCAGGTTGCTCTCACGAAGAAAGATCACAACAGTGCTCGTAGTAATTCCTGAAAACGTATGATTTAATGTAAATGTGAAAACAGGGCAAATATGCTGACTCATCTTTCTGAACGGCGTGGGCCTAAATTCCAGGAATGCCATGTATTCCACAATCTACCCACGAGTCGAACAGCATGACCGTTAACGAAGGTCAAACAGGCGGGCTGAGGAGAGTTTTTCTTTGACTAAGAAAAGTTGAAATATTATCTCATTGCATACGATGTATAAAAATGAATCGGTAATAAAGATGCCGAATCGTTAACGGCATTGTTTCAGTAAAATCTTATAACTTCCCATCTGAACCAAAGACAGAGAGAAGGAGAGAATCAGTGAATTTCTCAAGTGAGAAAACTTGTGTTGCTTTGTAGTGTGCAGCTCTGAGTGTGACTGGAATCTGAATGTGTCTCTGCAGACTGTCTTTATACTTTTCACCCACTGAGGCTTTGCTGTTTCTACTGTCTTGATTGCACAAAGCTCCTTATACAGGCTGCAGAGTAACTCTTTTAAAAACAAATGAATCAGCAGTTGTGCTATCTGTTAAGTTTGTGGGTTTTTGTTTTTTGTTAAAACAGTGGAGATGAGCAGGGACAGAAAGAGAGCGGCAGGCAGAGACTGGTCAGGATTGTGAGTCTCCTCTGTGCAGAATCTGCCCTCTGTCTGACAGTGGGGGACGTTTGCCCGAAGCTGCTGTGCTAGAAATGTACCGAATCACACACAGACTGTCATATTCATTTCATCTGGCAGCACAGTAATACCCACTGAAGCAAAAGCGATCTTTATGTTCCTGCTAATACACACAGACTCACAATAACACCCCGAGCTAGAGCCAACCCCACTGCGTTATTTTTTCCTTGCATGACTCATTTCTGCCTATTTGTAAATTCCCGCCCTTATCCGTATTCCCCCAAACTTCTTCATGATTTTTTTTCAACTGTAATAGTTATAAAAACACTACTAACCGGATCCTCCACATTAATGTATTTCTATATGCGTCTTACCTTTATGGATGCATGTGCGTAGAGCATGTCCTCCAAGCTGAAGTGGCAGCAGTGATTGAGGTTGTTCATGCAGAACTCCTGCACCAGCTGGAGGTTGTACAGACTGTCGGCCAGAGACATGGTCTCCTTGAGGCAGATATCTGCTCAGCAGGGGAGGGGTCATAGCAAAGGCCGGACATGAAGACAAGGAAAAGATAAGACGTGTTTAAAAAAAGAACAGATGAAGAGAAAGTTACTGAAAGTTTCCAACGAAGTTTTGTCATATGCAGTCACGGAATGAAACTCTTTCTAGATGAATCATAAGGATTATTGTCACCCTGACGTAACTCAAAGTTCTGACATGAGTAGTTAACAGCAACGGATTTCTGTCGAGTGTATTCTGTGTGGTACTGTGTTCTTTTTTAATTTTGAGAGTAAATCAAACGGCCAGAAAAACAGACCTAAATGAAGTTTAGCTCGGGTTAACATCTGGTCCACATGTGTATGGGCTCTCTACTCTACTCTACATTCACTCCCAAGGCTCCCAGAGCGCTGACGTGAGTGTTGTTTATCTTTGAAATAGCAGCCAGCTACTCCTCCAACGGTTCTCCATCAAATACCCCTAGTGACCAATCACAACCCAACCTAGGGCGTTTCTAGAAATAAGGGCACAAGCGTGCAGCGTGCAAAATAGCTTTTACTTCTTCGCCTCCTCAGTCCTGCCTGCCTTGTGTTTCCTTTTTTGGATCATAATCCTATATTGATATCATTACCAGTGAATACAGAATGTCACACAATGGTCCTTAATCTCTTCAATGTATTGTTTATTTAGATTATGATGCATTCAGAACACAAACTACTTTGCTTTAACTGTTTCACTTAATTTCATCTTTATATTCTCATGGAAAAATTCCCCCAGAAGACAAGGTCAGCTGGATAATAAAGACAATCTTTGTTTGAAGTCAGATGTATGGTGATAGTTGGATAGCAGAAGACAGCATCCTTTGTTCTGAGCCTGAATGTAGGTGTGGTTAACTTGTTGTGTGCCTCTATTTCTAAACAATTAACTGAAGCGAATTTGTTATTTGACAGACAATAAAGGGTGGCTGCAGATGACATTTGGATGTGGTTACAAAATGAGGGGTCAAACCCACCTTCCAGTCTAACAGCCTGTGGGCAGTAGAAGTGAAGTAGAGCAGTCAGGGCGCAGCCGTCTGTGTTGTCCTTCAGCAGGTTGTCCACCAGGGGGAGCGATGGGGCGCTCCTCTGCTGGGCATGTTCCCTCCTGTAGCGAGCCTGAAACCATAGCAACGGCACAAAGACATCATCTAAATGTGTCATCAGGGGGAATATGTATATCTGTCTGTCTGGTTGTCTCGATTTTCATCAATAGTGCGCGCACACACACACACACACACACACACACACACACACACACTAACAAACACATGATCATTAACACAAGTTATATTGGAATTTCAAGCAAAGGGTGTGCAGGCTCAACTGAAATAACGCAGATTAAATTAACCA